>ONZH01016972.1:0-148135 GCA_900303285.1 Rhinella marina | reverse complement strand
CCAATGTTAGCCTATGGGGCTATTCACATGGCCGTTTATTTAACGGCCAGTGAATAGTGTCCGTCCAGAAATAGGACATGTCCTATTTCTGGGCCGTTTCCACGGACCGACTGCCCCATTGAGATCAATGGGGCCGTTTTAACGGCCGAGTGACCGATTGCTCCCGTCTAACGACCGTTAAAAACGGGTACCCTGTGGCTACTCACCCTAGCCACTTGCTCTAGCAGGTCAGTCTCTTGCTTCATCTTGGAGCAGGCCCTGCCGATGGACTGCGTTATGAGCGGTGACGTCATCACGCAGGCGCGTTCAGTGACGTCATCGCTCACAGGTCCTTCGGCAGGTCTTGTGTGTGAGAGAAGACTGCTGCAGCGCGAGCAGTGGAGAACGGTGAGGTTTTTTTTGTTTTTGTTTTTTTTTAAATCCTCAAAAAGCAGCTGTTGGGGCATTTATTTAAGATGGGGCCTACATGGGGGACATTATTAAACCTGGGGACATTAAAATAAATACTACACTATGGGGGGCATTATTTAAGATAGTGGCCTACATGGGCGACATTATTAAAGCTGGGGACATTAAAAAATTCCTACACTATGGGGGACATTATTTTAGCTGGGGCAGCTATGGAGGACATTATGGGCATCATGGGGGGTCATGATTATAGTTGGGGGCAAGAAATAACTGCCAATCCAATTCATCAATTTTTTATGTCCGTTTTTAACGGACATGAAAAACTGATGCAAAACGGATGCAAAATGGACATTAAAAATGGACACGGCCAGAAAATGGATGCACACACTGATGCAAAATGGCCATGAAAAACTGACAGTGTGTCAGTTTTTAAACGGACGTTTTTTAAGGCTACTTTCACATTAGCGGCAGGCCTGATCCGGCAGGTGAAGGGTGCTGCCGGATCAGGACTGCCGCAGGACATGTGTGGATCCGGAACCCGCGCTCCGGCCCCACACATGTCACACAGTACATACACACAGACACACACACACATATACACAGACAAACACACATACATACTTACATGCTCCCGGCAGGTCTCCAGAACGTCGGAGGAGCAGGACGGCTCGCACAGGTGACGATTCCCCACAGCGCCCTCTGCTGGGCGCCTGGTGGAATCGTCATCTGTGCGCTGGACAGTGCACTGCTACAGCAGGATCTGGATAGACTGGAGGCTTGGTCAGAAAAGTGGCAGATGAGGTTTAACACTGACAAATGTAAGGTTATGCATATGGGAAGGAATAATGCAAGTCACCAGTACATACTAAATGGTAAAACATTGGGTAACACTGACATGGAAAAGGACCTAGGAATTTTAGTGAACAGTAAACTAAGCTGTAGAAGCCAGTGCCAGACAGCTGCTGCCAAGGCCAATAAGATAATGGGTTGCATCAAAAGGGGCATAGATGCCCGTGATGAGAACATAGTCTTGCCACTTTACAAATCACTAGTCAGACCACACATGGAGTACTGTGTACAGTTCTGGGCTCCTGTGAACAAGGCAGACATAGCAGAGCTGGAGAGGGTTCAGAGGAGGGCAACTAAAGTAATAACTGGAATGGGTGGACTACAGTACCCAGAAAGATTATCAAAATTAGGGTTATTCACTTTAGAAAAAAGACGACTGAGGGGAGATCTAATAACTATGTATAAATATATCAGGGGTCAGTACAGAGATCTCTCCCATCATCTATTTATCCCCAGGACTGTGACGAGGGGACATCCTCTGCGTCTGGAGGAAAGAAGGTTTGTACATAAACATAGAAGAGGATTCTTTACGGTAAGAGCAGTGAGACTATGGAACTCTCTGCCTGAGGAGGTGGTGATGGTAAGTTCACTAAGAGAGTTCAAGAAGGGCCTGGATGTATTTCTGGAGGGTATTACAGGTTAAGTTACTAGAGAGGGGTCGTTGATCCAGGGAGTTATTCTGATTGCCTGATTGGAGTCGGGAAAGGAATTTTTTCCCCCTAAAGTGAGGAAAAATTGGCTTCTACCTCACAGGGTTTTTTTTTTGCCTTCCTCTGGATCAACTTGTAGGAAAACAGGCCGAACTGGATGGACAGATGTCTTTTTTCGGCCTTACAAACTATGTTACTATGTCTTGGTGCAGATGCCTGGACCGGAGAGCAAACCGCAGCATGCTGCGGTTTGTTCTCCGGTCTGAAGACGGAACGGAATGCTTCTAGGAGCATTCCGTTGTCTTCAGTTCAGTTTTGTCCCTATTGACAATGAATGGGGACAAAACTGAAGCATTTTATTCCGGTATTGAGCCCCTATGACGGAACTCAATACCGGAATTATAAAACGCTAGTGTGAAAGTAGCCTAAGTAAAATGCAGTCGTCATTGTGAGCCGCTGTTTTATTTGTTGCCAGGGCTATGTTGTGTTGAGGGGGCACGTACCTGAAGACCTGCTTATCATGACCTCGTAGTAAGCACTTGATAATAAGTATCATCTCTGCTAAGTGGCGTAATCCTTCCTATATAAGTGTAATACTTCAATATTTATTAGAACTCCGGAAGAAGCTTATTCCAGCAAAATGCGCTTCGAGGCATTTTATCCTCCTGGATCCCCAATCATGTCTAGGGGTGGGTAATTTCTTGGGGCATGTTATCTTTTATTACTTAGGGTTGTACCCAGTATTCTTTATTGCTACACTTATGTCTATAGCAGGGATGGCCAACCTGTGGCTCTCCAGCTGTTGTAAAACTACAATTCCCACCATGCCCTGCTGTAGGCTGAAAAACAGCTTTCACTGCTGACTTGATTTCTAACAGCTATATCTTCTGGTTTGAAAGGTTGGAAAGCCAGCTTTCAAACAAGGCCAGGCCCATACTTCTAGTGGCTACCAATCTCAAGATATGAGCAACTAAAGCAGCCTCTTCAGTCTGGTTTGCCTTGAGCACTTGCAGCAGCAGAGCTGGGCACTTGGGAGCTGTTTTCCTGCAGAATAAGGGCTTGTTCATATATCAGTTATTTGATCAGTTATTTCCATCAGTTATTGTGAGCCAAAACCAGGAGTGGACACTAAACAGATATCAGGTATAATGAAAAGATCTGTACCTGTTCTGTGTTTTTGATCCGCACCTGGTTTTGGCTCACAATAACTGATGGAAATAACTGATCAAATTACTGATATGTGAACAACCCCTAAAAGTGCTTTTTCTGAGCATGTAATACAGAGGCACAGTGCACACAGGTATGTCTGGGATGTGTCTGCAATCTTCTGTGGCGCTTTTAGTTATAGTAGTGGAAAACAGGTGAAAGACTCCCTTTAAGGGTCAGGTAACAGTCACTGGGTTACTGTGTTATACCATATGTGACATTGATTACACAGTTTATTATTTTTCTTGCATTATGCACATTATTTTTGACCATATTTGTGTGTGTCAAATGCCTTACTGGCACAGCATACAGCCGGCTCTGTGAATTCTGTTTTCCACAACTGCCTCTTTTTAGATACATTTTATTACACTCTTTTGGGGGACCCTGTGGGAGGAGTGCAGGTTTTCGGTATAGTCTTTTATGAGTATTTTCTTTGTATATTGTGTGGTATCCCTTGAACTATGTTTTTTGAACTATGTTTTTGTAATGTTATGTGATTTTGTGCTTCTAATAAAGCTTTCTGATATTTTTATAAACATTAAAGGGGTTATCCGGGTTCAGAGCTGAACCCGGACGTACCCTTAATTTCACTCAGGCAGCCTGCCTGATGTTAGCATCGGAGCATCTCATGCTCCGATTCCCTCCCTTGCCCTGCGCTGGATCGCGCAGGGCAAGGTCTCTTTTGTTCACTAATACACACTGCTGGGCGAGGCTTCCGCCCGGCAGTGTGTTCGGTGACGTCACCGGCTCTGATGTTCCGGCTTTAGCACTGCTCTAGCCTTTTTACTAACTATGGCAGCGCTAAAGCCTGCCCATCAGTGCTGGTGATGTCACCGGGCTCACTGCTGGGCGGAAGCCTCCGCCTGGCAGAGCCCGGTTCATCACCGGAACTGGGTAAAATGCCTTTGCCCTGCGCGATTTAGCGATTTAACATCAGGCAGGCTGCCTCAGTGAAATTAAGGATATGTCCGGGTTCAGAGCTTTAAAGGGTTTCTGTCACCAGTTTTGGGCATATAAAACAGGATGACATTTGCAATGTGCAAATGTCACCTGATGCCCAAACTGGTGATAATTTTTTTACTGGTGCCCCCGTTTTTGAAATAAATCAACTTTTGTCGTATGCAAATGAAGCTTACTAGGTGCAAGGGGCGGTAACCCTGCACCTAGTAAGCGCCGTTTCCCTACCTTTATTCACGCCCCCTTTGTTGTGATAGACAGGGCCAGGCAGCTCGCTCTAGCTGCTCCTGGCCCTGTCCGTGCTGAAAATCCCGCGCCTGCGCCGTTCGGACTTCATTCGGCGCAGGCGCAGTGAGTGCCGATTGCTGCCGGGCTCCCGGCTTCCTCACTGCGCCTGCGCCGCCTTCTCTTCTGCGTGTTCTGTGACGTCATCGGGCGCAGGCGCAGTGAGGAAGCCGGAGCCCGGCAGCAATCGGCACTCACTGCGCCTGCGCCGAATGAAGTCCGAACGGCGCAGGCGCGGGATTTTCAGCACGGACAGGGCAGGAGCAGCTAGAGCGAGCTGCCTGGCCCTGTCTATCACAACAAAGGGGGCGTGAATAAAGGTAGGGAAACGGCGCTTACTAGGTGTAGGGTTACCGCCCCTTGCACCTAGTAAGCTTCATTTGCATACGACAAAAGTTGATTTATTTCAAAAACGGGGGCACCAGTAAAAAAATTATCACCAGTTTGGGCATCAGGTGACATTTGCACATTGCAAATGTCATCCTGTTTTATATGCCCAAAACTGGTGACAGAAACCCTTTAAGGGTAGCCTTTTTTCCTTGGGAGGATTCCTTTGTAAATTATGTATATAGGTGTACCCTTCTGATTTTTTGTGGGGCTACTTTGTGGTTGTTTTGTAGGCTAAGTAAACCAGCTAAATTGAGCTAAAAGTCAGGGAAGCCATACATAGCAATAGTTTCCAACCGTTCCAATTTTGCCAGGACAATCCCATGAACGGGCCGACAAGACGGGGGCGGGGCATGCAATGTTTGCTTTTTGAGGGTGGTTCAAAGGGTAGGGCTTAATTGTCCTGAACTGTACTTTTTAGAAGTTGGTAAGTATGAACTCTGCATTTCATGCTCCTACTCTGATCCTCGGATTGTTAACCTGTCTGTGACCTAGGTATCATTATGCCTAGAAAGTTGGCTCAGCAAATGTTTCCTGCAGCCATCACCATTGCTTACCTATATGCACTTGCAGATGGAGCTCTTTTACCAGTTTTTATAGGTGTATACGTAACCATCCGCAAGATAACGATCACTTGTTATCTTTGATAGCTATGCAGAAGATTGATTCTAAGGCTGCTGCCACACTATGGAGGTAACATAGTAACATAGTTTATAAGGCCAAAAACAGACATCTGTCCATCCAGTTCGGCCTGTTATCCTACAAGTTGATCCAGAGGAAGGCAAAAAAAACCTGTGAGGTAGAAGCCAATTTTCCCCACTTTAGGGGAAAAAATTCATTCCCAACTCCAATCAGGCAATTAGAATTACTCCCTGGATCAACGACCCCTCTCTAGTAACTATAACCTGTAATATTATTATCCTCCAGAAATACATCCAGGTCCCTCTTGAACTCTTTTAGTGAACTTACCATCACCACCTCCTCAGGCAGAGAGTTCCATGGTCTAGGAAGCTGTCTTACATTTATAACTGGCGGTTCCGCTGAGGATATGTAGAGGCCGGTGCCGTTCCATAATTTCCGTGGATCCACCGTCAGCACTTATTAAGACTGACATCTAAAACACAGGTCTTAGTAAATGTTCTTTTTATTGGTGTTCTTTTGGCTTTTAATAAACACCATGACATTTTTTTCTATAGAGAAATATACAGGAGCCACAGCAGAGCATGCTGCAATTAAAAAAAAAAAAAAAGCAGAGGAAGCAAAAAACATAAGGAACTGTCTTAGGCCTGGTTCACACTAGCAGCAGCAGGGATCCGGCAGGTGAAGGGTGCCGCCGGATCCGTGCTGCCGCAGGGACATGTGTGGGGCCGGAACTGCGCTCCGGCCCCACACATGTCACACAGTACATACACACAGTCACACAGACATATACACATACAAATACACATACTCTGCTGGGCGCCGGGTGGAATCGTCCTATGTGTGCGCCGTCCTGCTCCTCCTGCGCTGTGGAGACCTGCCGGGAGCATGTAAGTATGTATGTGTATTTGTATGTGTATATGTCTATGTATGTTTATGTGTATGTCTGTATGTGTGTATGTATGTATGTGTGCAGGGACGGATCCGTTCACCACTGTGTCACACCAAACGGATCCGTCCCCATTGACTTTCATTGGGGGTCATTCCGGATGCGTCTTGGTGCGGATGCCTGGACCGGAGAGCAAACCGCAGCATGCTGCGGTTTGCTCTCCGGTCTGAAGACGGAACGGAATGCTTTCAGGAGCCTCCGTTGTCTTCAGTTTTATTCCGGTATTGAGCCCCTATGACGGAACTCAATACCGGAATTATAAAACGCTAGTGTGAAAGTAGCCTTAAAAAGCCACTACAAAAAAAAAAAAATACTGCGTTTAATGGGATTTTATTATTTCCTATTGGATAGCATGCAACATCTGGCTTTGGGTTTTTTTTGTTCCAAATGCCAAGAAAAGTTATAGTGTGAAGCCACCGTAATGTGGTTGACCACTTCCTTATGTATGGATGGATTAAAGACTAAGGAAATTTTTTTCTAAACCAACATTTCTTGACAACATATAGGCAATAATTTAAAGGGGTTGTCTGAGATTTTGATATTGATGGGCTATCCTCAGAATAGGTAATCAATATCTGATTGGTGGGGTCCGATTCCTAGCATCCCTGCCTATCAGCTATTTGAAGAGGCTGCTGTGCTCCGATGAGGTCAGTGATGTCACGTTCATTGGACACATGAACTAAGCGCAGCTCAGTTGCATTCAAATGAATGAGAATGAGCTGCAATACTAAACATACCGCTATACAATGTACAGCACTGTGCTTGGTGTGTATACCTCTTAAAACAGCTGATCAGTGGGGGGTGCCAGGAGTTGGACCCCCACCAATCACATATTGATGATCTATCCTGAAGATAGGCCATCACTATCAAAATCGGAGGAGTTAGAACAGTGGAGGAAATAAGTATTTGATCCCCCACTGACTTTAAAAGTTTTAATACCAAAAAATAAATGAAACGTCTCATAATTTTATGCCAGCTTTATTTTAACAGTGCCACATAGAATATCAAAAGAAAAACGGAGAAAATTACATGAAATGAGAAATAAAAAATAATTTGCATTTTATTGAGAGAAATAAGTATTTGATCCCCTAGTAAAACCATGACTAATGTTTGCTCCCACAGACCACAGACACACTCTAATCACAGTGAAGTCGTTACCTGGATGAGAGACACCTGTCCCAAATTGTCACCTGTATAAAAGGCCACCTGCCAACAGTCTCAGTGACACTCCAACATCTCCACCATGGGCAAGACTAAAGAGCTGTCTAAAGATGTCAGGGACAAAATTGTTGACCTACACAAGGCTGGAATGGGCTACAAAGCCATAAGTAAGAAGCTGGATGAGAAGGTGACAACTGTTGGTGCAATTATTCGGAAGTGGAAGAAGTACAGCATTACTGTCAATCGACCCAGGCCTGGAGCTCCAGGCAAGATATCACCTCGTGGAGTCTCATTGATCATGAGAAAGGCTAAAAATCAGCCAAGAACTACACGGGAGGAGATGAGTAATGATCTCAAGGCAGCTGGGACCACAGTCTCCAAAAAAACCATTGGTAATACACTGAGACGTAATGGTTTAAAATCCTGCAGTGCACGCAAGGTTTCTATGCTCAAGAAGGCTCACGTCCAGGCCCGCCTCAAGTTTGCCAATGAACATATTAATGACAACGAGAGAGACTGGGAGAAGGTGCTGTGGTCAGGTGAGACCAAAATTGAGCTCTTTGGCCTCAACTCGACGTGTTTGGAGGAAGAAAAATACAGAATATGACCCTAAGAATACCATCCCCACCGTCAAGCATGGTGGTGAAAGTATTATGTTTTGGGGTGTTTTTCTTCTAAGGGCACAGGCCAACTTCACCCCATTGACGGGAAGATGAACGGGGCCATGTATCGCAAAATCCTGGGTGATAACCTCCTTGCCTCTGCCAGGGCACTGAAAATGGGTCGTGGATGGGTCTTTCAGCACGACAACGACCCAAAACATACAGTCAAGGAAACAAAGGAGTGGCTCCATAAGAAGCATATAAAGGTCATGGAATTGCCTAGCCAGTCTCCTGACCTCAATCCCATCGAAAATCTATGGAGAGAGCTGAAGCTTCGCGTTTCCAAATGCATGCCTAAAAACCTTAAGGATATGGAGATGATTTGCAGAGAGGAGTGGGCCAAAATTACTCCTGAAGTGTGTGCAAACCTTATAAAAAACTATAAGAAATGTCTGACTGCTGTGCTTGCCAACAAGGGTTTTTCCACCAAGTATTAAATGATGTTTTCCTAGGGGATCAAATACTTATTTCCCTCAAAGAAATGAAAATTATTTTTTATTTCTCATTTCATGTAATTTTCTCCGTTTTTCTTTTGATATTCTATGTGGCACTGTTAAAATAAAGCTGGCATAAAATTATGTTTCATTTATTTTTTAGTATTAAAACTTTAAAAGTCAGTGGGGGATCAAATACTTATTTCCTCCACTCTATGTGATGAACCAAAACTTATATTGTGGTATATATATATCAAAAGTCATTCAAGATCAACTATAATAAGTGAAGCTAGAATTATGCATCATAAATCATTTTTAGAGTTGATCCATACAGTTGTGTGATATATAGCAGCAGCACCCACAGACCATAAAACAGACTCAAAGCCATTCTATAAAAACACATTTTATTACAGATCATATAAAAAGTATATATACAACAATAAAGCATAACACAATAGTTATTTAAATAACAGCATACAATAAGAGCACTGCAACATGGCTTAATTTGTGAGTGATAATAATATGTACAAAATGTATCTTTCAAAATGTGTTATTAATACCAGTAAAGAATCTGTTAAGTCCAAATACTTCAGGAATATGAAATGACAAGGTCTAAAATTACTTCAGAGGCACCAATACCAGAACAATCCCTTCACCTGAAATATTTGGTACCTCTAAAGTGTCCCTAATGTTAATGTAATACTATCAACAGGCTAGTATATCCCAATCTCCTTAAAGGGAACCTGTCATGTTGAACATAGGGAGTCATTTACGAAAAAATATATGTCACTTTTTGGCATATCTAAGGCGCAGATTTTGACGCATAGGTATTTTTCCAGTGTACGCCATTTACGCCTCTTTTCTCAAGTTCTAAGAAAAGAGGGAGTGACGTGGACAGGGAAAAGGGGGCAGGCTGGCAGGCCCATCTCATTCCTCATTTTCTACGCCTGTTTTTGGCATACAAAATGACTTAAATCTAGACCAGCAAGGAAGATTTAATTTTGTTGAACGGTTGCTGCATCATGCGCCTAAGTTATGTAGAGGCCAGCGCCTCTACATAACTTAGGCGTATCAAGCTGTAACGGAAAGTGACTAAGACCAGCTAAACCGCCAGCCATCATAGTGTCTCAACTGTAGGCAGCATGTTATAGAGCAGGAGGAGCAGAGCAGACTGCAATATAGTTTTGTAGGTGAAGATTAAGTAAAACTTGTAATTTATACATTTCATTTATACCTTTGCTATTTCTGAACTTAAGACCATCCCCGTGTACAGCTATCAGTGACTGACAGCTATCTATATATACACACTTACAAAGAGAATGCTATCAATCACTGATGATACCTCCCCGTGTAAAACTATCAATGACTGACAGCCATCTCTGTATACACACTTACACAGAGGATACTATCAATCACTGATAAGACCTCCCCTTTGTACAGTTATCAGTGACTGACAGCTATTTATGTATACACAATTACACAGAGGATACTATCAATCAATGATAACACCTCCCCCATGTATATCTATCAGTGACTGACAGCTATCTATGTATACACACTTACACAGAGGATACTATCAATCAATGATAACACCTCCCCCATGTATATCTATCAGTGACTGACAGCTATCTATGTATACACAATTACACAGAGGATACTATCAATCAATGATAACACCTCCCCCATGTATATCTATCAGTGACTGACAGCTATCTATGTTTACACACTTACACAGAGAATGCTATCAATCACTATCCTCAGGACAGTTCATCAATATCTAATTGGTGGGGGTCCAACACCTCCACCGGTCAGCTGTTTGAAAAGGAAACGGCGCTCCATGTGAGTGCCACTTACTGTTCATTACAACGCCCATCGGCTCAGAAGTCCCAGCAGAGCAGTGTAATTAAAAGTACTTGTTCTATTCACTTTTCAAATAGCTGATTGGTGGGGGAATCGGGTGTTGGATGCCCGCCGATCACATATTGATGTCCTATCCTGAGGATAGGTCATCAATATATACTGCCTGCACAACCCCTTTAAAACCCTTTTTACACAGACTGAGGATTGAGACATGTATTGGGATAAGCAGTAGAATGAAGACTGCAGTAAGGAATGTTCAGCCCTATGCAGCGAGCACTGATCAGAAACGTTCATGGGAACATTTATTCCTGATCATTGCCTACTTTTCTGGTGCTTCTGACCAAGTGCTATGAACTGCCATGGTGCCCTTAACTGCAGTTACTATAAAGCACTAGCTCTAGAGTGGCACTTTGCTGTGAAAAAATCTACAGTACAGTGCCCTCTTGTGCTTTTTTATGTTTTTATCCAATTTTATTAGCACTATGGGGTCTCATTGGCCAACTATGAGTTAAGCGTAGAACGTCTGAATGATGTGCAGTCAGTGTCACATACTCTAGTGGGAAACCCTTTACTTCTTATTGTGTTGAGTGTTATGTGATCTATAGTGATCTCCCAACACTGTGGTCACAGATGTAGAGTCAATGATCAATGTTAAATAGAGCCAGTCAGCAGTTTGGTCGATCTAAAACTGGTCAGATATGGATGGGGGCAGGGGACAGGAGGTAATACACACCTCTGGGCCTGCTATTAAAGGGGTATTCCAGTAAAGTAACTTAATTTTTTAAAAACTGCATTAAGGCTGCAAGCTGTGACCCAACCAGAACCCATACCTACACATATAATCAGAGCTTCATTTTACCTTGCAGTCCATTTGTCTAGCTCCTGTATGAGCCTTCAGCACACTGACAGTATCATGGCGCCTTCCCTCACAAAACTACAATCCCCACAATCCCTAGCTTTCCTGCTGTGAGTTTGTGCTTGTTCATGAGTGTTGATGTTTATTGATTGGCTGCCTGATATCGCAGTCCAGTCACACCCCCTCTACGGACCAATCACCAGCACAATAACATTTATCTAGAGAACTGATAGCAACACACCGAGCATGCTCGACCTAACAAAGGCTCAGAACTACAGGTGGATGCCATAGTAATTTATGAGGAAACACAATGGGTAGCAGAGGAAGAAAACTACTTTATAACTACTGAACGGTCAATAAGTGAAATTGACATTATACTAGGTAATTATTGATGACGAGTTAGTCTAAAACATACGTTACATTTATGGTAACCGGAATACCCCTTTAATCACTGTAGTCCAGAAGAAAATGAAGTTTGAACTCTGCGGGCAACGCTTCCTCAAGTGTATTGGGGACGGGCCTGCTGGCTGCAGTGCTTTGGGCTCAGCTATTCCTCTCTGCTGTGAGTGACGGCCGTAGCATCCAACCAGTAGGCTGCTATAGCCATCGGTGACACAGCAGAGGCGAGGAGCAGTGCTGCAGCTTCTACACTTCCAGTGCACTTGCAGTATTGGTGCCTACAGAATTTAAAGTTCATTATTTTAGCACAACTGTGATTAAAAGCGGGCAGTATTACCTCCTGTGATGGAGCCCTACCTATCTAAACTGCAGACATATTCCCTTTAAGGCACTGGGATACCATCATGATTATCCTGTGAAATAGTAATTTGTAAAACACACTTGTGATATAGCATAACATGGATTTACGCTACATAGCACCTTTTTAGTTTATGTTACATAATTTCATGGATACAAAGCATTATCAGTATGAATGTGGGGAGCCATCATCTTCAGACAGTAACATGAACTAGCAATCCTGTACCAGAACTCATTCTCGATCAGTGTCCAGCACTGTCAGTGTACATTAAATATAAAGAAACCTACTGTATTTCTTGGTAAGTGTTGCCAATTGTGTTACTGTCAATGTCATGTCCAATGTAACTGGACAGTTCAGAGTCTTGCAGATCTGCTTCTTGTGATTCTTCAGTAACTCATACACAAATATTGGCCCTGATTTACTAATCCTATAGATGGTGTAAACTTAGGCTACATTCACACAGCATTAAAAAAATGGTTATGAAAAAAGCACACATTGTCAGTTTTTCAAGGCAGTTGCTCCTCTTTTGATACTGAAGGACTTGCGCTCCCAGCATGGTTGATTGTAGAACATGGTGACATTGTCCTTCAGCATCAAGAAATGAGTGACAGCCTCTGCGTATACAAGTGGATGAAGTGTTTTTTTTAATGCCTAAAAGGCCATTTTTCACTAGTGTACCCATATCACTGCCGTTAGAAGGGTACACTCTTGTCTAAAGGCTGCTAAAAATGGTCCTATTGATTTCAATGGGGTCCATCTGGCAGTGAAAACATGTCCTATTTTTTGATGTCCGCTATTGACTGGCCTTTAAAAAAACGGCCATGTGACTATCCCCATTGACTTCAATTGGTTCTAAAAACGTCTGTTTGGTGTCGTGTGAATGTAGCCTTAGGCTGAGTTCACATAATGTTTTTGTAATACGTTTAGAAAAAAATGTATATGTTAATGGATGCCTCAGACAGTGGCATCCATCACCATAGAGTTCCATTGGGAAAAAAAATGTATACGTTAATGTATACTTTTTTGCAGGGCTCTGCAGAATGGAAAAACATAGGGAGTTATTTACTAAGAGAAATACATCTATATTAGGCATACTTCTGGCGCAGATCTGCGACTTTTCCCCGCTCACGCCAGGCCTACAAAAGTAGGCGAGGTGTAGGCGGGGAAAGAGGATGGGCCGGTATGCCCGTCTGATTCAGCATTTTCTACGCCAGTTTTAGGAGTAGAAAATGGTTCCATATCTATGCCAGGCTAGCAAAGGAGCTGGCGTAGATTTAGAAGTGTGAGTGGATCCGCCAGAGTTATGTAGAGGCCGGTGCAGACTGATTAGTAAATCTGGGCCTTTGTTTTCAGTGTCTCAATAAAAGTGATACTTCTTCATGTTGGTGGCAGTCACCCTGTGAAATGAGACCTAGCTGCACATAACCGTACTTAGTACTTACAAGAAAAGATGAATGAAGCTCGTGATTATAAACTTCAGCTGTAGGAAGTGTTTCCTGTGTCCCTTAAAACTGACTTCTTGAGACAATTTCTGTCATAGATTCTAGGCTTTTGGGCAATCCATCACATGACTTGAAGCAAGGTTATGATATTTTTGCCACACCAGCACATGGTACGGTTGTGTCCCTTTACTACAGTAGGTACCTGGAGGTAAACTACCTTACTTTATAAGTCAAGAAGTGATGCAACAGAACATGTTGTTCTTTGCATTACTCTCTGCAGTCCAGGAAGAAGCATGGGCCTGCATTACCTCAGTGCTCTCCAGGAATGCATGTACGGATTAGAAGAAGTTCTGAGAAGTTGGTTTCATCATAATGAGTTTGCAGATGATGATGCCACTGGACAGTTGAAAAAATCCTGGCTGACTAGGCGTGGATAACCTTCTAGTACCCGAACTTGTACAGGATCAAACTTCCAATAATATCGCCCCCGCAGGAAGTAAGCAAAACCTACAAGCAAAAGATAGTAACATTGAGCAAATATTTCTCAGTATTTTGTTGGAACGGATGTTTTTTTCTTTTTCAACCAAATGATTATAGATTCAATAGAATACTCAAAATACTGGTTATTACTATGATTCAGCATCATTCGAGTTGGACTATGAGCCAAAATCACTGCTAAAATCAATGTTAAAGGAGATCATCTGGATTTGATCATATACCAAACATTTAGGCAAAAACGCTTATTGTAATAGGACATCTGTGAACAATGTTATGCTGCAGTTTTTTAAAGAGGACCTGTCACTTCTCCTGATGTGTCTGTTTTAGGGTCTCATTGTCAATGGGGACAAAATGTAACTGAACAGAACGGAAAATGCTCCAAAATGCATTCCGTTCTGTTCTCATACTGGAGAGCAAACTGCAGCATTGTTGGCATTCCAAGCTTTCAAACAATACCACAATCACAGCATTATATCCATTATATCAGAAGATATAGCTGTTAGAAATGGGTGAAAGCTGTTTTAAAGGGTTTCTGTCACCAGGTTTGGGCATCAGGTGACATTTGCACATTGCAAATGTCATCCTGTTTTATATGCCCAAAACTGGTAATCATTTTTTTACTGGTGTCCCCATTTTTGTAATAAATCAACTTTTGTCATATGCAAATTAATCTTACTAGGTGCAAGGGGCGGTAACCCTGCACCTAGTAGCGCCGTTTCCCTACCTTTATTCACGCCCCCTTTCTTGTGATGGACAGGGCCAGGCAGCTCGCTCTATCTGCTCCTGGCCCTGTCCGTGCTGGAAATCCCGCGCCTGCGCCGTTCGGACTTCATTCGGCGCAGGCGCAGTGAGGAAGCCGGGAGCCTGGCAGCCATCGGCACTCACTGCGCCTGCGCCGATGACGTCACAGTACACCCGGAAGAGAAGGCGGTGCAGGCGCAGTGAGGAAGCCAGGAGCCCGGCCGCAGGCGCAGTGAGTGAAGCAGGCTGCCAGGCTCCCGCCCCCATCAGACAGTGGAGGCATATCCTAGTGATATGCCCCCATTGTCCGTGATGGGAATACCCCTTTAAGACGGATTATCTATCCCAGTGCATAAGGTTGTAGACATTTTATTTTAAAAAATAACATCTTCTCACCGTGTTCATCCTGGAAGGCAGCATCTATGCTTGTGGGCACCCCTCTCCAATCACTCATGCTCCTGGAATGTCTTTTTTCTATTCGTCGTGTGTCAGTATTAAATCGCCAGTATTCTGCTCCTCGAAATAAGTAGGTTTTCTTACTCTTGTTAGTGCCCCACAAAAACGCAGCTTGAACATTAGGTACAGACAATCCAAGTTCGGATATCTGGAAGGGACCTGTGGCTTGTAACTTTCCATCAAAAATCCAGTACTTTGAGCCTATGAAAGTAATGACAGAAATATTCAATTTATAGTGAAATCTTTTACTTCCCACTTTGTCCCTGTGTGAACACTACATGATTTGCAGAGAATGTTACTACAGGATACATTAAGATGCCAAAAACACTGCTAAGTTGTGACCTGAGGGATACTATAGACGTATTAGTTTTACTTTGTTATACAAAAAACTGCCTATCCATATGAACCTGATGCTCTCTGTGTCTGCTATCTGTCTGTCAATGCCCCTCTCTTGCATCTTTTGAAATATTGTGCCCTGGGGTCTGTAGCTTCATGGGGCAGTTGAGCTGGCAGAAGCTTGATTATCTGCTGTGCCTCAGGGTTAATAGGACAAGCTGCGGCTCCAGTATGCAGACACAAAACAAAGGCCTAAGAATGTGAGATGATCCGTGGACCTGCCCTAGCTTGCACCTACAGTCTAAATGCACACTCCTAGCTATAATAGGCTAACAAGCAGCTCTATGTATGGTAAGATCTACATCTGCTCTCTGTGCTATTAAATCTAATTTTTCAATACAGCACTGTTTGGCATGTACGCAGCCACAATGCATTCATTTACTTCATAATGAGCTCTGTGTTCACTGGATTTATAAATTACTGTTTTGTTATTTGGCTACATAAACTCATCTATCTAAATTTACTTTGTAAAATAATCATTTCTGTGGTTCCATAAGCCAAAGTGATTGTTAGACATGCGGTTCTACCATCAGATACTTTGTTAGACATTCATTTCTACCATTAGGTACTTTGTTAGACCTTCATTTCTACTATTAGGTACTTTGTTATACCTTCATTTCTACCATCAGATACTTTGTTAAACATGCATTTCTACCATTAGGTACTTTGTTAGACCTTTATTTCTACCATCAGGTACTTTGTTAGAGCTTTATTTCTACTATTAGGTACTTTGTTAGACTTTCATTTCTACCATCAGATACTTGTTAGACATTCATTTCTACCATTAGATACTTTGTTAGACCTTCATTTCTGTCACCAGGTATGTACTTTGTAAGACATGCATTTCTACCGTTAGCTACTTTGTTAGACCTTTATTTCTATTAGGTACAGTACTTTGTTAGACCTTCATTTCTACCATCAGATACTTTGTTAGACATGCATTTCTGCCATTAGGCACTTTGTTAGACCTTTATTTCTACTATTAGGTACTTTGTTAGACTTTCATTTCTACCATCAGATACTTTGTTAGACATGCATTTCTACCGCCAGGTACTTTGTTAGACATGCATTTCTACCATCAGGTACTGTACTTTGTCAGACCTTTATTTCTACCATCAGGTACTTTGTTAGACATGCATTTCTACCATTAGGCAATTTGTTAGACCTTAATTTCTACAATCAGATACTTTGTTAAACCTTTATTTCTACCATCAGGTACTTCATTTCTACCATCAGGTACTTTGTTAGACCGTCAGATACTTTGTTAGACCTTCATTTCTACCATCAGGTACTTTGTTAGACCGTCAGATACTTTGTTAGACCTTCATTTCTACCATCACGTACTTTGTTAGACCTTCATTTCTACCATCAGATACTTTTTTAGACCTTCATTTCTACCATCAGATGCTTTGTTAGACCTTAATTTCTACTATCAGATACTTTGTTAGACCTTCATTTCTACCATCAGATGCTTTGTTAGACCTTCATTTCTACCATCAGATGCTTTGTTAGACCTTCATTTCTACCATCAGATACTTTGTTAGACCTTCATTTCTACCATCAGATACTTTGTTAGACCTTCATTTCTACCATCAGATTCTTTGTTGACCTCAGTTTTAAACACAATGATTTCTGTTGACTGACTCCCTCAAACCATACTCTTTTGGTTCTGTTAAACTGATCAGTACGTCACATGTCCATTTTATGGTCCGCAAAATACTGATTCTGTCTGTGTGCCATCCACATTTTTTTCTGCGCACCCATTGACTTCAATGGGTCCCTGGTCTGTATATTGTGGACGTCTTTTTGCGGACATATGGATGCTGAAAGCACATGGATGATGCATACGCTTTCCACATCCAAATGTCCATTCTTCAAAAAGATAGAACATGTCCTATACACTTGACCACGAAATGGAGACCACAAAGCTACTGAAGTCAATTGGTCTGCAAAAATGCAGACACAAAAAAACTGATGCTGTGCTTTAAATTGCAATGTAGAAAAAAATCATTTGAAAGTAATATGAGGAACAGGTAAATTGACTGCATACAATAGCATCTGTTTTTGATCAGTTTATTGAAGAAACATGACTGTCCTTCCACTGACACACCCCTTTTCCAATAGTAAAACCAATCTCAGATCACTTGCCTTGTTCCCAGGTAAAAATGGTAAAGTGGATCATTATTTTTTTCCATCAGAAAAATGGATGGAAACTGATGCAAACTTTTCATCAGTTTTTGGATTGAGTTTCTCTTAAAAAAAAAAAAAAAACAGATTCTGTGCCTAAAACAAACACATGATGTGAAAGAGGCCTAAGATATACTATGGTGGCGTCGTCGGCCTAAGAAAAGGCCTAAGCACTGAATGCTCTTCTAACAGCTGATCGGCATGGGTTCCTGATGACCTATCCTGAGGACAGGCCATTGATATCAAATTCCTGGAGCACCTCTTTAATGAGACAACCCCTGTAAACTTTGTTCTAAAGTTTATTCTACTCCAATTAGTACAAGAGGATTTATATCCCAAATTATAATAAAAATACAATGAAACTTAATTTCGGTAGCCCAGCCCTGAGAGCTCCAAGCTACTGCGCACCGCCACCTGGGGAAATCTGGGCAATGTAAGTTCCCTATCAGTATGTCTTTAGAGTGTGGGAAGAAACCGAAGTACCTGGAGGAAACCCATGCAAACATGGGAAGAACCATACAAACTTCATACAGATGTTGTCCTTGACCACTGGATCAACGTGCTGCCATTGGTGGAGAGCAGTTAATTAAAGGGGTTGTGCAGCCAGTAACTATTGATAACCTATGCTCAGGAAAAGTCATCAGTACTTACTACCTGCACAAACCCTTCAAGAGTTACAGCAAATTTGTCTGCACTTCCTTTTGCCACTGCCTTAAAATGGCTCTCCTCAATATAGAAATGGCAGTATCTCTCTAAGAAATACCGACACACTCACCAGACTTTGGGTATTTTTCCAACTACTGATTTACTAATAATGCAGTGAAATGTTTGTTCTTGGTCACTGCCCTGTGTAAAAGACTTTGGGGGTCATTTACAATCATGCCTATATTTCTGGCAAAGATTGCGGCGCAAAGGTTGACTTTTCCCCACTCATGGCAGGTCTTAAAAAGTGGGCGGGCCGGCAGGCAGTCTCGTTCATTATCTTTCATTATCAACAGGCGTAGAAAACAGTCTAAACGTAAGCCAGCAAGGGAGTTGTTTTACATTTAGACTGACACCTCTACATAACTTCGGCGGATCCAGTGCAGGGGCTTCTAAAACGCCAGCCTTAATAAATGATGCAGCACTATCATCAATTGCTGTTATTATGCTTAATTATCTGCCAATGTAAAAGAACCCTAACCGTGCATAGAAATGAGAGATTAAAACAAACAATGACACTAAAGAAACTTTTCTAAATTAATTTTCTATATCGCTACTGATAGTTCTCCTAAAATCTATTTACCATGGAAGAACCAGATGTTCCCAACAGAATCTTCGAATGCAGCATCGACAGACTCGGGGATCCCTTTCCAGTGTCGGGAAGCTAATGCCGGATACCCACTCTGAAGTTTTCCTCCTCTCAGGCGCCAAACATATCCAGATCTAAAGAAGAACAGCTCTCCACGGATTGTGGATACAGCATCAAAATCTGTTGCACAGGCATCTGGCTATAAAAAAGTTGGATAAACTGATATCAATACAAGGCAATTAGTTCCATAAGCAGGGTGTGTATTAAACTGCACTTATATATCAGAGAACGTCTGGGTACGATTCCCTAATATACTTCTACTCAGTGGTGTACATAGAGAAGTAAGGGTCCCATAGCAAGGATCAAACCAGGCCCCCCACACAGGACAGAAAAGTTTCTGCTTAATCCCTTTTCAATGACCCTCGGACCATTTTTCCTCTGCCTCATTTGCTAAAAGTTGTTCCTTTAGAGGGCAGAGTCCTGACCCTATGGTAGTTACGCCCCTGCTTCTGGAATAATTCACTTTTGGTTAAAGGCAATGTAATGTCAAAGATTGTTACAATTTATTAACATATTTAACCTATAGAGTAATAAAATAAACATTTTTTAACAATTCATAAAGTGGTAATATATATGAGCTGACCACATACTTCATTGTTTTTTTAGTGCAAGGTAAACTTTGTGCAGCAAGCTCCTAAGCTACCTGTAATGCCAGAATTGTATCACTTAAACAGGATGTACCAGCTCTCCTAATATGCCTGTTTTAGCAACTACTCGCATTTCTCATGTGATACCAATTCTAGAGCAACTAGTCTTATAACTCCATGGTGTGACGTCCCTCTATTATTCCTACTAGAAGTTTCTGAATAAAGATACAACTGGGTGCTAACTGTTTGGGGTTTGTCCCAGAACAGTCTGACCCTCGCAGGTCTTGTTACTAAAACATACATTTTAGGGGTGGTGACAGGTCTTCTTTGATGCTATGTTTTTACAGCAGAATTGGTTATCTCTATTAGTAAAGGTCCCCATTGGTTCCCATTGTAGTTAAAGGGGTCCGGCAGTGAATGGCAGTATATGGTAAATCTGGCATGCTGTTCTTCTGGCGGAACAGCATACTGGATTTAAAAACCCAGATGTGAAAGTAGCCTAAGGACTGTGGTTGTCTATATATTATATGAAGATGATCCTGTAGATTTCAAAGATCATAAGAGGTGTAAAGTTATGCTTTTACAGTGTGACTCTTGTGGCTTTTCTATTTTCTTGCCTCCTTAAAGAAGAAAATATACGGGCAAGCAAAAAGCATATAAAAACAGAAGTCACGTTTTTAAAATTCAGCACTACAGTAAGGCTTTCCTTAGAAACTGTTTTAGGATCATCTCGTAGAATATGATGTGTGGCTACAGAGAATCATAGGAAATGTCATTAGGCTTCATTGAATCCACTTTCGGATCATAGATTAGAAATCGATTCGTTCAAATTAGAGATGAGCGAACGTGCTTGAAACGAGCACTGTACCGCTCGGCTCCCCTGCGCTCGCATGGGCGCAGGCAGCCGCTTCCGTCCTCCTCAGCGCAGGGGAGCCGAGCGGTACAGTGCTCGTTTCGAGCACATTTGCTCATCTCTAGTTCAAATCCTTTGTTTTTAATGCTGTTTCTTTACAGCATTAACCCTTTCAGTACCGGAGGTTTTTTTCAGTTTTGCGTTTTCATTTTTCTTTCCTATTTCCGTGAGACCATAACTTTTTAATATTTTTCTTCACATAGCTGTATTGGGGCTTATTTTTTGCGGGACAAGTTGTACTTTCCAACACCACCATTTAATATTGCATATGGTGTAGTGGGAAGCGGGAAACAAATTCCAAATCGGGTGAAATTGCTAAAAAAAAACGCAATTCCGCTACAGTTTTACAGGTTTTTTTATTTACGGCGTTCGATGTTCATTAAAACTGACCAGTTACTTTCATTCTACTGGTCAGTACGAATCCGGCGGTACCTAATATGTATAGTTTTTCTTGTGTTTTGATAGTGATAAAATAATTATAAAGTTGGAATTTTTTTTTTTTTGTCGTCATATCTTGACCCCTATAACTTTTTGGTATTTATGTGTACGGAGCTGTATGGGGGCTCATTTTTTGTGGGGCGATCTTAACTTTTTATTGATACCATTCTGGGTCGTGTATGACTTTTTGATCGCTTTTTATTTAATTTTTTTAGAAAAAAAAGCGACAAAAAAAACCGAATCAGCCATTTTGACGCTTTTTTCCGTCAAGCAATTCAGCGTATCGGATTTTTTTTTATATTTTAAAAGTACGGGCGTTTTCGGTCGTGGTGATGCCAATGATGTCTATATTTATTGTTATTTAGGTATTTATTTTTTAATTATACAGAAAGGGAGGTGATTTCAACTTTTATATTTTTTTTATTTTTTATATATTTTTTTTAAATTTATTTTTTTGTGATTATTTTAAGACTCACATATGAGCAAATAGATCCTGTTTTTTATTTTTCATTTTTGAGCAATCAGAGATTTTAATTCCTGCATTTAATATCCATTTTGCTAATTTCTTAGCCTGGCCTGACATCTAGTGGCCAATCAGCGAGGTTTACAGCATTCAAACCCACCGCAGGTGCCCTGATTGGCCACAGGGGGACGTGTGTGTGTGCGCTTGCTTCCGGGGGTTTAGCGCTATTAGATGCCGTGATCACGTGAGATCACGGCATCTAATAGCTTTAGTTACCGATCGGGTACATCGGTAAGTAGGGGCAAGTCTCTGCTGTTTGAAACAGCAGAGACTTGCCGGCCATGACGCCCACCGCACGTACGAGCGGGCGTCATGTTCCCGCATCGCCCCAGTGCCGTACATGTATGGCGCTGGGAGTGTAAGGGTTAAAATGTATTGGCTCTGTGTTGGCAAAACTCTTCTTGCTCGAAGTCATGCAAGACTTTGGAGAATTACTCCTTTTTTCCTATCCGCGTATTTTAAAACATTGTAACATAGGAATCTGAAGTGGGCTTTGGTACCGAGGTACCAGCCAGTACCAAAGCACAGTTTGGATTCCTATTTTAAATAGTTCTTAAATATGTAGATAGGAATGCTGTAGCAATTCCCTGAAGTCTTGCACAACTTCGGATGAGACAAACTTTGCCTACACTGAGCCAATACATTTTAATGCTGTACGGAAGCAGCATTGAAACAAAGGTTTTGAACGAATCAACTTCAGATCTATGATCCAAAGCTTGATAAACTACTATTGTGTAATAGTACTTTACTATCAAACCTACTATTGTGTAATAGTACTTTACTATGAAACATACCATTGTGTAATAGTACTTTAAGAAGACATTTGAAAAGAAGTGGTCAGGGTTAGACAATCCCCTATACACATTTTGTATTATCCTACAGCATTATTAAACAAACCTCAGAATAGGGAATCTCATTGCTCTCAGGCTCAAGCTGGCGGCTTTCTGGTGTTATGGTTGGAGCTGAAGTTGGAGCTTGTGGAGCCCCGTACAAGTATTGGATTCCCTGTTTATCATCTATGCTGAGGCTGAGTGGATAGCGGAAGGTATAAAATGGAGACATCAAAGACTTGGAGACTGAGGAATGTTGTAAGCCAAGCACATGGCCAAACTCATGAGCAGCTACTTGCAAAAGGTCTGTTCCTACAATGGATGAAAGCAAATATATATTAGAAAAAATGCTGGACATCAGCTTCTATAGTAACAGGATAGATAGATAGATAGATAGATAGATAGATAGATAGATAGATAGATAGATAGATAGATAGATACTAGGATGAGATAGAGACATGAGTACCATTGTATTAGTAGAGGGTAATGACCAGTAGTACCTACCTAAATTATTCCCAATGGTCCAAGCTTCATCATAGTCAAAATGCACATCCCCTTCTCGATGTGTTTTTGGAAAAAAAGCATGAGCAAGAATGCCTCCAGGACCATCGAACGGCAAGTTGTCTCCATGCCAGTACCTGTAAAAGCATAGCAGTGTAATTTAATATATTGATGTTTCACTCCCTCTGCTGAGCTGACTCTGCACATACTGTCTATGATCTGAGAATGCGCTTCCACTTGTCCCTGTATCTGACTCAAAAGTAAAGGTAAACAAGTAGACAAACTATACCATTTACTGTAGACCGGGCTCCATTCCAGGTTCTTAACTGTACCATTGACCCTAATTCTAAACTATGTGTGACTGAGGCTTCAAGACGACCATAGACATGCATTAAATGATGTCTTTTTTGTCAGCCCTCATAAACATGCACCTTAGGATTGGCCAAATACTTTATTTCAACAGGGGTGGATTTTCCTGTTGTCAGAAATATTCAGAAGAAATAAATGTGGAACATCACAATACAGAGTTATAAATAAGCCCAACACAAAGAGACATGGAATCCGCACAGTTCAGTTCATGCACTTAAAGGACTGCTTTTTACTATTGATGATCTATCCTATAGAGCGACAAGGGTCCAACACCCAGCACCCCTGTCAATTAGTTTGAAGAGAAGGCAGCGCCCATACGAGCACTGCCTTCTCTTCTCGGTTTACCTGCTCTATGCAGCAATTGCAGTGGTGAGCAGTGTAATTACAAGTATGGCATCCCCAGTCACTTCTATGGGACGGTTCTGTCTCTTCAAGTAAATAGGACGGATCTGTACCACAGAAGTGAATGGGGATGCCATTGCTGTGGCAAGCCGGTAAACAAAGTAGAGGAGGCTGTGCTCCTATGAGTGCTGCCTTCTCTTCAAACAGCTGATTGGTGGGGGTGCTGGGAGTCGGACCCCAGCCAATCTGATATTGATAACCTATCCTGAAGATAGGTCATCAATAGTAAAAAGCGGAAAACCCGTTTAAAGGAGTTGTTTGAGCTACAAATAATGATTAGCTATCATCAGGATATGACACCAGTGATGGTTAACCTCCGGCACTCCAGCTGTGGTGAAACTACAACTACCAACATGCCCCATTCATTTCTATGCCGTTCTGAGAACAGCCAAGCAACTGTCCATCTTGGGATTTGTAGTTTTACCTAAGCTGGAGTGCCGGAGGTTAGCCATCACAGGGGTAGGTCATCAATATCTAATGAACAGGAGCTGAGCTGCAGTAAGCTGGCACTGGAAGCTACTCAGGCTAAAGAGTCTTCTACTTCTGCTCTGTACGTGTATATTTTTCAGCTCTGTGGCTGCTGAAAACAGCTGATTGGTGGGGGTGCTCGTTTTTAGACCCCTGCTAATATGATATTAATGACCTATCCTAAGGATAGACCATCTGTAGCCAGGTCATAACTGCTGTAGATTTGATTTTCTGGCACATAGTCTGTGAAAAGTTGCAACAAATGTATTAAGAATTGTAAGAAATGCCCATCTAAGTACAGTAAGTCGCCCCCTTTGTGTATATGTTGTTTTGCTGTTCGGTCATATCAGTAGCACAGTACATGTGGATGCACAGTGGTCTCCATAACAAAGCTGCAAGTATGAAAAGAACTAGAGATACAGGGTTTCTGTGTAAAACCCTTGCATTACGAGACTTGACAGTTATGTTTTTAAATGATTAGGCTTTTGGCTTTCATCTCAGGAGGAGATTCTGAACATTTTGGCAGTCGACCAAGCAGTGAAAATGTTAGTGAAGTACCCCTACCGGAATGTCTCTGGTTGGTAGAATGGGGAGATAAGAATATTGTAAAAGGAGCTTGAAGCAGTTGCTGTAATTTATTCCTTCTCCCCAAGAAACTGTAAAAAAAAAACTATTTTTAATAGTTTTATGTGTCTGAATACCTATTGTATACTAAAGCAGTGTCAGGAACTTTTCATCACATTATCACCCTCCTCCATTACCAGTAGAGAAATATACTGTATGTTCAGGAATCATATTATTTGTACTTACTCTATTGTTTTCAGTATCTGGGTCATGAAAACATTTGGTCCCTTCAGTTCTGATGATTTTGGAGAAATAATGTAGATAATGTATGTGTATGTAGACATGAACTTTTTATTCTTATGGTGTGTTGTGTGTCTGCTTGTATCACACCTTTAGGCACAAACAT
This sequence comes from Rhinella marina, assembly GCA_900303285.1. Taxonomy (NCBI): domain Eukaryota; kingdom Metazoa; phylum Chordata; class Amphibia; order Anura; family Bufonidae; genus Rhinella; species Rhinella marina. The sequence continues at coordinate 123,003 of ONZH01016972.1, read as the reverse complement.
TAATTTTTACAAAATGTTACACTTTGATGCAAAATTGACTGGAGGCTCCCATGAGTGCAAATTGCTACATGAAGGGTATATTGTGATTTTCCTATTTCATAATTCGGGGGTTTATTTATTTATATTGTTCCAAAAGCACAGATGTGCAATCCTGTCCCTCTATGAAGCACACAGAGTAGTCGACTCTACCACACTACTTCTCCAAAACAGCTTTTATTCCAATAAATAAAACAATAGTGGATTGACGGCTTCTCTGCTTGTCAGAGTAGCTAAAGATGCAACTGTACATGCATGGATTTTCAGACAAGCAGAGAAGCTGCCAATCTGTGGACAGCCTGCTCACCAACCTTTGCTTAGAATGCAGGATGCTTGGACACAAACACAGCCCATGTGTGTCCAACATTGAAGACAAAAAAAGGGTGGAGCCATGTAAAAGGATTAGCTGAAACACTAGGGGGTGCTATAACATACAAGTGGAATAAGCTGGTAAAGAAATATGTTTGTAATAGGGTGTCAATTAAAAAAAATGTATATTATGATATAATAAAACATGATGTGACATGTTAATTACATTTTGCTTCCTGGAATAACCTCTTTAAAAGCCTTTCCTGTATACCAACTTACACAGACAAAGCTGTCGATCACTATGTGGGGTGATGGAAGAAGTAGGACTCATTGCCTTTTTCTACGAGTCCTTCTGCATGATGGCTTTTTACATAATACAGTAATACTGCATAAAATCATAGAAAACTATATATCTCCAAACTCATAATTTCTCCCTTTGTCCCAAGCTGCCCTCCAGTAATGTATCATAGGACACCGAACAGAGCTGCTTTAATAATAAAATCAAAGATACATAGTAGATCAACAAGAAACTGACCAATAATATTTACTCGTTACACAGGAAGAAGGGCATTTTAAACAACTAGCCAAACATTCCAAATGTAAGCCCTGTACATCACGTGGCCCACTTCTTTCTTTTACTACCATCTCTTTCTTATGCCACTTACCTGGTGAAGTCAATATTGATGTCTGCACGTCCTTCATGTACCTCAGTGAATGTTAGAGGAGTCACCTCACTCCATACTCTAAGTGCTTCTGCAAGAGTTCTTCTCACCTTTACCTTGCTGAGTTGCCATGGAAAGCGGATAATTCTAAAACACAATGAGGGAATGTTAGAAATTGACACTAATATAAACACTTATATTCACCTTTATGTTACTGTTCACATGTATATGTTGTATTAATCCATGTTCACATGCAGTGGAATTTTCCACTGGGGAATTGGTCAGTAAATGTTTGATTAGTATGTGTAACATGCGTATTCTGTTGCAGTTTTAGCAACGTACACTTATTGACAATATATAATGCACCAAGAAGGAGTTGTTGGAATCAAATGAAACTTTCCATGTAATGATGAAATATGTACAGTAAGTTAGACAGAAAGGATACACTTATTGAGGAAAACTGTACAATTGTTGGACATGCTCTAGCCTGTATACCAGATGAGATATGGTTGCACATGGAGGTATACAGATTCTGTAGATCCTGCACACTTATAGGTTGACAAAGCTGGTGTCCCAGCTGATCCCATAAATGGTTCTTTGGCAATAAATCTTGATTTAAAAAAAAAAAAACCTCAATCCCAATATTCAATTTTCAACACTGTCCCTAGTTTCAGACTTCTCATGTGAACATGTACCCCCTCAGTAATACATACTGATGTGAGGTCTGTATGTCCAGGATGTTGTTGCCCTCACTAGGTCTAATCTATCAGCACAGCTTAATTCCCAAACTGATTTCCGCTTCTGCAGCTCATAAGGGATTTCCTCCTACTTTTACTGACAACCGCTGATGGCGAAGAGTATGTGATTCCCACTGCAGAGTTTCCCTGAGTAATCTGCTTTCTCTCTACACTTGTCCGGTTTGCTTCCCTCCTATTTACAGTATACTCGTGTGTACTGCCCTCTTGGGTGCTTCCTCTATCTCTCCACATACATCCGCTGATTCCGCTGTGTAAAACACTATAAGAAGCTTGGTGAGATCAGACAGTTCCATCAAAAGCAGGATTATTGCTCTGATGGATTTATGTCAGATTCAACAGCATCAGCAGCTAGGTGAAGGATTTACACATGTGCTGCAGAAGCAAATGATAGAGCATTTATAATAAAGAAAGTTGCTTAAATTTGCATTTAGGAAGCAAATGAACTATAAAGAAACAAACAGTACAATGGTATCCATAGACAAATACATCTCACAAGTGTTCACATTTCTATAAGCACTTTAAATCACTGATATTGGCATTTTTATTGCAGCATGTTGTTTGAAACTCATCAGCCACAGCAGTTAGAGTAGCAGACACACTTGAAAGAGGTTAACATGATGTAACAGTTAGACTAATACAGTTTAATCAAAGTGTATTCTGTTAATTTCAAAATCTTTATTTACTGTCAATGAATGGGAACATCATTGCTCACATTCAGAGGCTGAAAACCTGTGGAGGCCCTATACTTATCATGACTGAACATTGTTGTACGTAGATGTAACCACATTAGGCAATCATCTGTGAGCTAAATATAATACACGAGTAAGGCTATATTAACATTAGCTTTTTAGTCCTATTTGACTGCAGATTATGTCCTATTTGACTGCAGAAATAGTGCTATATGTAGCACTCGTGGCTTGCAGCACTGGGGTCCGACCAAGGACAACATCTGCTTGGAGTTTTTTTTATGTTCTCTCTGTGTTTGCGTGGTTTCCTCCGGGTACTCCAGTTTCCTCCCACATAAGACATACAGATAGGAAACTTGGATTGTGAACCCCACTGGGGACAGCGTGATGATAATGTCCGTAAAGCGCTGTGGAATATGTCAGCGCTATGAAGGTGAGTAAAATAAAATAAACGTAATAGACCACATTGTAATCAAATGGAATCCGTCTGGTGCCAATGATATCCATTCTGTGGTGGTTCCTTGAATGAGTCATGGTTTATGTTATAAAGAGAAACCACTAAACAAAATGCAAACAAAGCCTAATGCAGATCTTCCCGTCCTATGTACTACAAAGCCCTGGATACAGATGTGGCAGCTATGATATCTATCCAGTTTAGGAAGGGGTGTTCATTCTCTGGACATAAATACATCCACCATATCCATCATCAGTTCCATGAACAAGACTTTATAATGGCAGAGATTTTAAAAATGTACACTATGTAGCTTTGTATGACATTCCTAGATGTAAAGGGAGCAGGGCTTGACGGGACTATTACTATATGTTCAGACTGCCCTCTGAAATGAAAGGCTGCCATATTTTGAACTGTGCCTTAGGCCCCTTTCACAGGACCGTATGCCCTCCGAGACATACGGTCTGTGAGTGGCAATACAGTCCATTGACTATAAAATGTATGATAATATATAGTTCACATCTTTTATGGTTTTGGTGTGTATTTTTTACTACTATTCCTGTTCTTATTGTACAGGTTTTGTGGCTCTCTTGAAGTAGATGTACACTGGCAAGCAGTGTTTGGAACTTATGATTTTCAGGCTCCATATCTCACCATCCGCTACAGCTTCGAACATGATACTACCATCATTTTATAGACAATCATCTTGGCTCTCTCATACATACATTGGACGTGCAACTATTTAGCATATGATTAGTTATGCAGATTCTTGTCATCTAACTGCATTGTTACTGTTTTGCTCCTGGTGGTGAAACAATCTTTTTCTTCTTGTATACTACAAATTACAAACTGTTCTCACATTCCCTAATATCTCAGTGTGTTATTAGGTTGATTCCCAAGAGAAAGGTCACTGGTTAGAATCCAGGAATAGCCATAAAGAAAATTTCACAAGAAAAGAGAAACAGCATCATCCAGCTCCTTGATAGCAGTATCTCAGCCAAGAAAACTGCATCATGTGAGTGCCATGACAGTTGGAAAAATACGAAATGAAGTCCGTCCATCCATTCCAAAGACAAGAGATGGACGTCCAGGCAAAATTTCAGAGTCAACATGTCCAAGCAAGCACCATGCAACATGCATTACACAAGTCTGGAATGATGGCCCGAAAAAAAAGGTGAAGAAGCAGCCTAGATTTGAATATCGTCATAAGAAGCGTCATCTTGAGTTTTCAAAAAAAGTACAAAAAGTGCACATTAGAAGATTGGAAGTGGGTGATTTGGGGCAATGAGAAGAAAGTCTATAGACTGGGCTCTGGGTCTGGAAGAAACAAGGATAAAGAAAGAACTGTCAAGCTTGATGGAGGAAGCCTGATGATATGCAGTTGTTTCTACAGCCAAAGGCATTGGATAGATGACAAGGATAGATGTTGGTATTCTCAATGCTGACCTATATGTGAGTATCCTACAAGACGAGTTACTTAATACACTGAAGTACTACATATGGTTATGAAAAGGACGACATAGTGTTCCAGCATAACAACGACCCGAAGCATACATTGAGATTCGCAAAGAAATGGTTCAATGAAAATGAAGTAGAGGTGCTTGATTGGCCCCCACAGTCCCCAGACCTCAACCCAATTGAACACTTGTGGGCAGAGTTGAATAAAAAAAGTTGTATTCATACCCAAGTAAGTCGACCAGTATGCACCAACATTAGGAACGGGTAGTAGAGACCTGGGAACAGATTTCGGTCGAGACATGCTTGAATCTGATCGAGAGGATGCCCAGAAGGATTCAGGTAGTGTTGAAAGGCAAAGGTGGATTTACAAAATACTAACAAAATAATGAAAATTAAAATTTTGAATTTTAGGAGCAAAACAGTAACAATGCAGTTACATGACAAGAATCTGCATAAATAATCAAATGCTTAATAGTTGCAAGTCCAATTTATGTATGAAAAAGCCAAGGTGATTGTCTATAAAATGATGGTCTCACGTTCAAAGCTGTAGTGGATAGTGAGGTATGGAGCCATCAAAATATTGTTACTCTTCTGCTCATCAGTGTAATTTGCCCAACTCAAGATCGCAGCAGGCAAGTGTGGCCCGAGGTACCATGACTGTTGTGAAGCAGTAGATGGAACCTAAAAGTGTAGAAACATGTTCAAGTAGGGATGCCACATTGCTTATGTAGGCAGAGCAAGTAGTCTTTAAAAAGGGCTGCCCTTTCCACCATCTAGAGAAGTGCATATACCGGTTAGTCATTGAGTGCCTCTGTGAAAGAAATTGAGTTGTGCTAGGGAAGCACCACAATTGAGGCAGGAGGACAGTGTGCCTCCTAACCTGGCTGTGAGTGCAGGAAGAGAGAGTGTGAATGTTTGAGAGGCAGTAGGAGGTAGGAGCCTGTCTGAAAACTGTGTGGGAAGGCTCCATGTGGACCCAGAGTTAAATGGCAGTGCAAGCTGCAGCCATAATATTCCCCTGCATCAGAAAGTTGATTACCAGGCCTCAAATCTAGAGGCAGATCCACCCCTCCAATCAGTTAGTTGAGCAGTGTCAACATGTATATTAGATGTGTAAAACTATATCTCTCATTGAGAAGACTGTCTTGCATTGCTGACCACTCCACTATGCTGGTATAGTGGCACTATTCAGTAAAGACTTTGGGGTCATTTGAGGTCTTAAGCTATCCCCTGCTAACATGAGACATGTAACAATTATTAAGACGTGCTGGTTCTTGCATCAGGATGGAAATCTATGCCACCAAGGGAGCTGGTAAAGCTTTCTAGTGTAATCTACACCAGTTTCCTGTCATAGATTATAATAAATGTGCCATGCCGGCTATAGGTGCCCCATTCTGCTCATTCACCACCCCATTCTACCTACTTTTTTGGAAGAGTGATTAATGGGGATCTAAATTCCCAAAAAGTTGCAAAGTTTTGCAAATTAATCATGGAGTTTGCCAGTTTTCTAGCGTACATCTGTTGATGCTCCCCTTTGTTAAAATGACTAAAGTTTAATTTAGATAATCTTTTATGGACCCTACCTTTTTCCACTCCTTCCATTCACACTCTACTTTTCACAGTAGGCCTGAACCAATGAATAACTTATGTCTCTAGTACAACATCTCTTTTGTCAATTTATATACTAGTTATTACATCAAGTGTGATCTTACTTGTATGTAAGGTTCGTCTTGTCCCATCGCCCTCCAGAGAGCACAAACCGTTTCTGTCTATTGCGACCATTTAAAGTGTCTGCAGGCACAGGGATATCAGGTACTCCACAGCGAGGAGGGTTCCAAGAATTGTGAGGTCCAAGTATTCCCTTTGTATGAGGCTGTTGCATCCATAAACGTGACTTCAAGGAGGGATCAACCTGCTCCTATAGATAAAAGATATAATCCTCAGGATAGGTCAACAATATCAGATAGGGAGGGGGGGAGGGGGCAACACCTGTTTGAAGAGGATGGTCCTCTTTCTAGGCCATGTGACATCACTGTACATGGGTCACGTGGCCTAGTTGCATCTCAGTCCCATTGAAGTACTGTAAGTGGACCTGAGCTGCATCACAAAGCACAGCCGCTATGCAATGTACAGGAGCTCCGGTGAGCGTGGCGGCTCCCTGTAACAGCTGATATGATAATGATGACCTATCCTGAGAATAGTACAAATGTAGAGTATGAAAGCAGCACCAAATACCTCTCAGACCCCCAATGGAATGCACCAGCCAGTCCTCGACCCACAATCCACCTCGGTCAGCAATACAACTTCAAAAAACGATGGACGGCAGCATCTCCATACAACGGATTTATTCTTCAAATGTCCATGGTGAACAAGTGCAAATACATGCCAATAAAGTGCAATGCAACGTTTCGACTACCTAGTAGTCTTTATCAAGCATGATAAAGACTGCTAGGTAGTCGAAACGTTGCATTGCACTTTATTGGCATGTATTTGCACTTGTTCACCATGGACATTTGAAGAATAAATCCATTGTACGGAGATGCTGCCGTCCATCGTTTTTTGAAGTTCTATCCTGAGAATAGGTCATCATTATCTATTCCTGGATAACCCCTATAACATTGCCTGAAGTGAGACAACCTCTTTATAAAATATACTTATATAGTAGAGAACACCGCCTTATTCTTTATCCAGACCAGATTTTCTGTGACAGATTTTCAGTACCATCATATACTATACATACTGTCCATCTTCTTTGAGACAGGCACTCTTCACATTTCAATGACATTTTGGATGGTTTTCATTGCAAATTTCACACAGTAGTAAGCAGATACACACATTACTGGATAATGTGATGATTATTAGGCATGTCGTTTCATATAAGTTGTAATAGTGAAGTGACATGACCACCGTAAAGCTAGAATTACATGATCTATGCTCCAAGATGGGATATTCTGTCATCACCAAGTAACATTGCATTCCATTGCAAACCATAAAATATTGTAGATAGCACCCATCTGGAAATGAGTGGTGCAAAATTGCTCTCACAATGTCAAGATCCAGCTACTAGTATCTGAGGTATCTGAACCAAAGATAGGGATGCAGTCTTGCAGATGACATTCAGGAGGCCTTTACTGTACCTACGTATTCCTTTGATTTCATACAGAAGCATACCAAGATGTTTTCTGTTGGACTTTGTATCGATCAAACAGAAAATAAATTTTGGCATGCTTCAGCATATGCACTGTGCAGCGGCAGATGAAGTCTCATACCGCATGGGACTCCGTGTTTTTCCGTATAGTCTATGTACAGCGTGTATGAGGCTTGATAATCAGTCTTTGTAATCAATCCAGCAGTTTTCAGAATAAAATCCTAACACAGGAGTACTATATGTAGAAAGGAGATAAAAACAGTATAATATATGTGTGTATATATATATATATATATATATATATATATATATATATATTAATTAGTGACAAGTATATTAATTCTAATGACTTAATTTGTTTCATTAACAAGAGTTCTTCATCCGTAAAGGACTGTCCCCACAGGTGAAGAGGCGCCCACCTGCCTGTTGATTGACAAGGCTGGGCATCTTACCTGGCCTTAAAATTTGGGAGCAGCAACTGCACAGTCACAGTCACTGTCCTGAATTTGAGCTTCAGCACCTGCAACGCAAGACCCAGATTGTCAGGACCAGGTGTGATGTCAGCCAACAGGCAGGTGGGCGCCTCTTCACCTGTGGGGACAGTCCTTTACGGATGAAGAACTCTTGTTAATGAGATGAATTGTGAGAAGAATCAATTAATCAGAATCGATCTGCTCAATATTTTTATTTTATTTTACTATATTATTTACAGTCTAGATTGTTACAAGCAACCAATCTGTGAAGTTTCTTATTTTTATGGAATACAAACATACAATGACCTGCAATGACCTAATATACTTTTAACTGGACCCCAGACCTCTTCAACAGCCTATCCTCCTCTTCGAAAAAAAGCGTGCTTTGTGAATGCCTCAACATTTTAATCCTTTCTAACCATAATATTTAGCGATGCTATTTGAAATACTTACAGTCTAAAAAAAAAGACGAGAGGCTCAGCGTACCACCACAGCAGCTATATATTTATAAAAAAGGCTATTAGGAGACAAACCGAGAGAATTTTTCATGTTGACTGTTTGCAATAATTTTCAGTTCAGACGTTTTTGTACATTTATTTTTTCTTCATTTTTTTTTTTACTCACAAACAGTTCAATAAAGGTATACAAAAAAAAAGGAAACCCCCCTTGTCTTGGAGAATAAGATTCTAAGGGCAAATTTTACATGTAATGAATTGGGGCAGTAAAAATTGTTTATGAAGGTGTACATTCCCTTCATATTGGCTCATCCTAAGACTGGGGCTGCAGGGTGATAAATATGAATGGCGACAGTGTTGACAAATGCAGTGAATCTCAGTCATGAGACGTGCATGTGTTGTAAAGGAGACAGGAGAAAGTTGTTGCCAGGTACGTTAAAGGCCCCCATACACAATACATGGTTGGCCGATCCTGCCGAAATCAGCGGGTTCACACAACTTTAATCTCATGTGTAAGGCCATTTTAACATTTTAAAATTTCAAGCCCAGTCTGTAAAAAAACCATACTCACCTGCTCCTTCATTTAAGCTTCCTGGGTCCCTTGCTTTCTTCTTCTGCAGTTTCCTGGTCCCCATCCTGTAATCTTACGGATAAACAGGGTAATGCTAATGACTGGCCTCAGCGATGATATACTGTATCTCCAATTGTCATGCAACCCCATCTGTCCAGAGGTTTGCTAGTCGGGGACTGGATGACCGCAGAAGGGAGTCAATGACCCAGAGAGCTGGAATGGAGCTGCAGATTCACGAACCAGGACAAGTCCTTTAGTTTCCTAAAACAACCTAGCAGCTATAGAGCCCAGCACAAGGCAAGAAGTCTCTTCAGATCCTAGCTCCATTTATCAATCAGTGCTGGAGCCCTCACCAATCACAAGAGTGGGGGCCTATGTTCCTTCGTTTGTAGCGGTGGACACGGCAGCATGAATGTCCACCACTGCATTTCACTCTCTGGCATTGCTAGAGATAGTGGAGTACAAGTACTATCTCTGGCAGTCCCATATAGTTGAATAAAGCTGCAGCATACATGTGTGTCAATCGATTCGTACAGAGGAGCGTGGGTCTCCAATCTTATGAGCGGCAAGGACCCCAATGGTTGGACCGCTCTCCTAGTACAATATCTATCTATCTATCTATCTATCTATCTATCTATCTATCTATCTATCTATCTATCTATAATATTTATTTATATATATAAAATCATAGGGTTCTTGTACAATACAAAAATAACTGGCTAATATACAAATGAAACACTAGGAGTGAGGGCCCTGCTCGCAAGAGCTTTCAATCTATGAGGAATTTGGGGTTACACATAAGGTAGTTGATTGTGATAAATAGAATTCGAACCATTATTGTACTGAAAGGAGTGGTGCCAGCCAATCTGCTTCGGGTTTGGGACTGTTAGAGGATCGAGTTCAGGCCAGAGGAGTTGGTGGGGTAGACGTTTAGTCGGGAAAAGGTCATTTTAGGAAGCTTGATAAGCCTGAATGAAAAGATGTGTTTTTAAGGCACGTTTGAAGGTAGGGAAGTTGTGAATTGACTGAAGGGGGAAGAGTTTAAAGAGAGGGAGACCGATTAGTAATGCGTTGCAGTAGCCAAGACGAGAATGAATCAAGGCAACAACAAGAGTTTTTGCCGTTTCCACCGTAAGAAAAGGGAGGATTCTGGCAATATTCTTGAGGTGCAGACGACAAGAGTGTGTAAGTGATTGAATATGGGGAACAAAGGAAAGATCAAAGTCAAATGTGGCCCCGAGACAGCGGGCATGTTACACCAGAGTTATGATAGTACCACAGACCGAGATTGGAATATCAAGATTAGGTGGGTTAGTAGATGGGGGAAAGACAAGAAGTTCAGTTTTGGAGAGGTTTAGTTTTAGATACAGAGAGGACATGATGTTAGAGACAGCTGTAAGACAATTACTGGTGTTTTGGAGTAAAGCAGGGGTGATTTATCTAAACATAAACTGTTTATTAGAAATCACATTCTACTTCTATATCCATCCAGAATAACCTTCATACTTTCTACACAACTGAATGCCATTAATCTTTTTTTTGAAGACAATATAGCCAAGCAATGACCCCACACCAGTTATGGTGACCTTAGACCCTGGTCATTCAATTCCCAGGTAGAAATCACAGATCTGCCGGGTAATATGAGCTGCTTTAGTTGCACAGTTACTAGTTGGGTTTCTCCACCGGAAGGCAAACATTTTTCTGTAGGGATATTGCCGGTTGTGAATGAATGGTCTGCCACGCTTCACTTTCCTTCCTATTCTCTGGAGTTTACAGGCTGACTATGGTAAACAGTCTGTGCTTGTACTATTGACCCAGAGGCTTTCATTTTGCCTCAGGATCCAGACCATTAAACACTTTAAGCTCTTAACTCTCCCTCCTCTTGTGACATCATGACTTAGTGTCTGAAGATATCAGTGACTCAAATTCAAAGTCATCTGGAGACAGGTAAGGGCTAATTAACCTTACATGTACAAAATCTAGACAGGATGACTAGCAGACTGTCCCCCAGCTCTTTAGGCCTCTGCGTCTTTGGGTCACATAAATCATTCTATGCAACAGAGATCACACAGTGTGGCAAGATAAGCAGCTGTCTGTTCCCCAGCGTACATGCCTACCACTTTAGAGAGGGAATGCCATCTCCAGAGGCCTGCTGTTTGCAAATTAATAAGACAATACTAAAATCCAACTTCCCATGCAGGGCAACATAAAGTGGCCCTGGAAAAAACTAAAATGTTGTAGTTGAGTCCAAATTGACAGAAGGCAGGACCAACTCAAGTAGGTGGGCCCAGCAATACCATATTGAGGCAGAAAATACCTCCTAAGCCGAGCCAAATACAACAGCGCATCACAAAATACTGCTCCAGCAGCTCAAAATGTCTCCCTCTGTGGTGGTCAGCACCAGCTGCCACATTCTGTCCTCCTACTCCAGTTGCCTCAGGATAGCAATACAGTTGAATTACTTACCTGGCTGCTTGGCATGAGGAAGGCTCAGACGGCCCCCTGGGCATTAGCCCACTAGGATGTTTCCCTGTAGAGTGTCCAATCCACCCCTGATGCCATGTTCTTGTTTCTCCTAAGAGCAGACCTAGCAGTACATAGATTACCAGTATCTCTGCTTTAGTAAATGCTATTGTTCTTAAGGGTAGGACCAAACAGCACTCTCCACTCTGAAGTTGAGTGCTGCAGTCCTAAGGGTGATAATGAAGATGCCACTGTTTAGTTGCTCTGCATTGTTAATGCAGGGTGGTATTGAAGGTGCCACATGGCCATTAACAATGCATAACCACTAAACAGAGTGTTCTTCATTAGTTTTATTAGAACCTGCTGGTCCCGTACAAAAAGAACTTTGCCTCTTCCGCACCGCCCCTAATGTTTCCTGACATCAGCACCAGCTCAGTCAAATCTCGAGACTTTCATGCACTTCCACTGTACAACCATGCGCAATGATCAGAGGTGTATACACCTTGATGCTCATTACACATGGCTGTATCTCTGCGCTGGTGTGAAATTTCACTCGTCCGGTGCTGCGGGCGGTGCAGGCAGAGGGGAGACTGAGATGGGTGTGAAAGTGGGTAGATGACTTATGACTTCCCTTAGGCAGAACAACGCCCCGATGACTCCACGAGGTACCTCGTCATGATGTCATAGACATTTTCAAAGTAGTTTTTTTCACATGAATACAATACTTTTGAGCATGGGCAGTTTTGGAATGACTGGAGGATGCACAGTAAGAATATTTAATCAGCTCTATATGTCAATCCTGATGACAGGTTCCCTTTAACATAAAAACATTATTTAAACAAAAGGTAATTTTCTGATGACACATTCCCATTAAGCTGCACAATCGTAGCTTAGCGGGAACAATAGTCCATTGCCTTGCCTACTTTAATTGATCATTATTGGCTGTATACTTCTTCAGTGTGGGTTAAAAACTAATTTTTGTGAATTGTAGTTTTCCATCCAAGTTTGGATTCATTTTGTAACATGCTAGAAAACCTGTGCTACACACTAACGTTTCCACTTTCCGAGACAACTTCTGATATAGGAAACAATACACTGGCATATACTGCTAAATTGCCATTCAATCCACAGTGCATCCTGATGAGAAAAGATATGTTTGTCCCCAACTAGTGCTGGCAGCAGTTTAGAATGGTTAAAACTGCTGCCAGATTCCTAACTAGTCATATTAGCCTAAACTAGTCTGTGCATTATGGGAGTCAATGGGTGACGCACTGTATGCAGCCACATGGCATGCAAGTGCATATGTTGAGTCTATGTGTTATATATACTGTATATGTCAGACATAGAGCCTTATAGGTATAAATTAAGCCCCTAACATGTATAATAATGTGGCTCCAAGTGTTACAACAAATAACACATCTACAAATAACGCATACAAGCTCCAACTGATTTCTGACTCCCCCCCCCACCCGCACTGTCTCTGACTGACTGGTTTGAACCTTTCTTTAACTGCCATGGCGTTTCCAGTTGGCAGCTTCGAAGACAACATGGTGCTGAGGGGAGTGGGGCCTGAGTTTGTCCACCATAAATGTGGTATCAGTGGGGATCAAACTTTGCAAGATCTCCTCTGACCCCAAAGATGAAGGGGCTGTGGCACACTACAAGAACTCTGGATCTTGGACTCAGTTTTGCATAGGAGACACCGTAATAATAGGCTATGGATAAATATGGTGGATGGGTACCGAAGGTTTATGGTGCCAGGGAAAGTGCTTCATTTTTTGTGGTGGTCTCAACAGTAGGACAATAAAAGGAAATGGAAAGATTTAGGTGGAGCTACAACACAGATGAAAAATGCGAGGGCTTCCCCTTTAACATGATGTCATCCTGGATCTTATGACATCACAATCATTGCCATGGGTACAGAATCTTAAAAAGAATGTATGGAGAACCTGAACCTCAGACAAAGTGACCACGGTGAATCAGCTAGTACTTTCTGGTATCAGCTTTTGTATCGGAGATTTACTGTGTGTATCAGACAGATATTTCATAATGTCAGGTTAGAGACTAAAGCCAAATTGTTCCCCATGGTATCCAATTTAGGAAGGTCTCAAGTCAACACCAAGACCCCTCCACTGGTCTGAAAGACGAAAATCAATGCCGCTCACTGTTCTGTATCTCCTCCATGTTTGCATTTTTTTTCTGATTTATTTTTCTTCTTTTGCAGGTGGATATTGCCCCTTTCCTAGTGAAGACCCCAGCAACATCACAAAGTGGAGGGCAGGGAGCAGGAAGTGGAGGGGGGGGGGGATAAAAAAATAGAGGATGGATAAGTAGTGGATAATAAAGGTCAGAGTTGAGAAAGCAAATGGCTGAGGTATAGCTGACGAAAAACTCCTTGGCTGTGCCGCTCTCCGTTGTGATTGGATCGTGGCACAGCCAGGGAGAAGGAGCCGCCCATTGAGAAACCCAGGCGTCTCCTCCTCCCTGTTCCGATGCTCAGTATTAGCATACTGAGCGGGAGAACTACAGGGGAGCACAGCGGGGCGCAGGAGCGCTATTTTCAAAAACCGGACCGAGTGCCAGCATCAGCGGGGGGTGCCCTGCCATTAAAGGTATTTAGTTACTTAAAGATAAAACCATGAAAGGTCCTCTTTAACAATAGATATCTAACTAGCTGTGTTCTCCCACTGGTTGATAAACCTTATCATGTTCAGTTTCATTTCTTTCCTTCCCAATCTGTAATAATACTTGGTCTTTCCTACGTCCAATCTAATAAATTTATTTTTTTATTATATACACTTACGGTATATAGCGCTACGATTTCCACAGCACTTTACAGCAGCATCAGGCTGTTGCCAATGGGGCTCACAATCTAAGGTCCCTATCTGTATCCCTATCTTTGAAGTGTGGGAGGAAACCCGCGCAAACACGGGGAGAACATACTAACTCCATGCAGATGTTGTCCTTGGTCGGATTCAAACTCAGGACCCCAGTGCAGATTACTGGTTTGCCTTGTCAGTCCTGTGTGACATCCTACTGGTAGTACAGAGGGCTGCAGAGACCAAGTCTCCTACACATTTCAGAACTACGCATATTCCTTCATCAAGGCTTAATATACACACACTTTGACATTTATAAAGTCTTAAAGGGGTTATCCGAGACTAAAAAATGTTCCCCATATGCCCGGGACTTTCACACTGAATATACTTACCTGTCGCCCCGCTCCCTGCGCCGCTCCTGGTCCCCGTACCATCACTTCAGCTTCTCCCTGGGCGCGGATGAGAACATCCGGTGTCGGGGATGGGCAGCCAATGGCAGACGGTGATGGGGATGAGCCTCCCTAGCGTCACTCGCCTGCCTTTGTCTTCTTCCCCCACCCGACACCAGATGTTTTCATCTGCACATGGGGAGAAGCAGCGGAGGCGGTGCGAGCATCGGGAGCGGCACAGCGAGCCAGGTAAGTATATTCACTGTGAGGGGCCCGGGTATATGGGGGAAATTTTTTTAGTCTCGGATAACCCCTTTAAGGTGGTTTATCTTAAACATGAGTAAAATCAGACAATTGCATTATCTATATGGGGGAGTCCCAAGTTTCTACCAACAAATGATTTGGGGGGAAAACTGGTCCGGCATATGCCTGATTCTTTGTTCTTACAGTAGATAAGCTGCTGCTAGAGGTAGTGCCTGGAAGCTGTTTATTCCACTTTCCCCACTGAGAAACACATGCATGCTTGGCCAAGCTCAGCATCTGTGTGTATGGGTGGTCGGGTTGACAGGGCCAGGGAGATGACTGTGCAGGAAAGAAGGAGAGGGAGGGGCAGGCAGAGGAAGCAAGAAGAGTAAGGGTGCAATCAGTAGCTTGGGCCTGCCCACAGTGCATTTAACTGCTCATTTGCATATGCATTAAAAGTACATTTTCTCCAGAAATATGCTTAGTGCTTAGTGAAAGGTATCATTACATTCTTCTGAGCTAGCCCTACAAGGCTTTGT
This sequence comes from Rhinella marina, assembly GCA_900303285.1. Classification (NCBI taxonomy): domain Eukaryota; kingdom Metazoa; phylum Chordata; class Amphibia; order Anura; family Bufonidae; genus Rhinella; species Rhinella marina. The sequence continues at coordinate 107,543 of ONZH01016972.1, read as the reverse complement.
GTCTGGTTTATTGGTGAAATTTCTGATGACACCTTTCCTTTAACTACATTACCATTCACTATTGCATACCTCTATCTGACAAAGTTATTAAAATCTTCTAGCTTTGTTTGCATTTTTTAATATTAGAGCTGTGCCCTTTAACATAACTTTGTCCTCTCGCCGTCACCCTCGCCTTTCTAATCCTCTGCACTGAGTGTTCAATGTTTTTAGATCCTGTTTATACAGGGGATAAACATTTCAAAAGATCGGAAATAACTCTGAACAAGAAGCAGAATACATCTGTCCAATTTCTGCGTTGGCTCCTCTTGCCGGCACCACATTGCCAACTGATGTTCTACTCTCTAGGCAGTAAGAGAAATGTCAAGGACTTGCAGGCGGTGACACAGCAGTCCTGGGTACCGCTATACTGCACTTTAGCAGAGGACTATTCTCTTTGTCCTGGCAGTGAGTCCAGCCCATTCCATCAGGCTGGTGTTGTGTCTCCTCCCACGGCTACTTCTCTGCTTACTGGACTTCATAGGCATCAAGGTGCCGTCCTTTGTTCCAGACAGAACCTTGGCACACACAACCACATGTAATGTAATGACGGTATGCTATTAAATGCTGCTGTGTAAGCTTGAAATAATCTTTCATATTCTTTAAGTATAGGCTAATACATCATACAAGTCAACCGGCTTGGTGACAACATTCATCACATGGCCAAGTTATATGGTGGCGTAAAGATGTACAGCTGAAATACTACTTTCTGTACATGATACAAGCTGTCATTACATAAATGTGCTTAACCCTAAAAAACGCCAGCCTGCAGATTCCAAATCCCAGGCAGCTGACAGCACAGAAACCCGACATCCCTTATACAAACAGGGTCTGCCAGAGTCATCCTGTGGCTGTCACACTCACCCAATCAGAAAATCCCCCCCCCCCCCCCCCTTGAACTGCTAAAGGCCTGCAGCACATTCTTCCCAGGTGGAAACATGTGCAGTACAGACGTTCACCTTTCTATCATTAAAAGTTGCACTACAGAGCACCCTTGGCACACCAGCATTGGCACCTACTGCCACCATAGAGTGTCGGACTGTACTATGGGTGACCTGGTGAATGCTGCAGCTATTGCAGGGCATTTTCAGGAAAGGTAAAGCTCTGCCAACTACTAATCCCCCATGCCATCCATTCAGGAGAATCTGCCAGCACAAACATGAAGTGCAACAGATGCCTTAGACAGTGCTGACCTAATATTTCTGGATAGTGTATTTAAAATGCAATTGGATATGTGAGAATGTCTACTATACCAAGATAATGTAGAACAAAAAGTACAAGGGCAAGAAGACAACTCATGCAAATAAACTGCTGCCTCAGCACATAGCACCAAGGATTAACTCATCCTACAGACGTGAATTGTGCCAATGCATTCTCTCCAGTACTGAGCACATCAGGGAATAAATACTGAATGACATAAAAGTGGAGAAAGTAACTTCTAGATCTGTAGCTCACCTGGCTTTTCTGCTTGGAGTTCCTCTGAGGTAAAGTTGCTGTTTGTACCCCTAGCAGGCACAGGGCAGGTAGGATAATGAGGAGATGCATCCTCAGGGTAGGGCGCAGGTGGTCTGCTGGAGGTAGTGCTACTGTATGTGCAGCAGACCCTTTGTCCTTTCTCTGTCTTTCTTTTCTTCTTTCGCTGGTTCTCTCCTGTGTGTGGAGGAGCTGCCTGGTGCCTGTGTCAGTGAGCAGAGAATCCCTGCTGGGGATTTATACTCCTCTGTGCCTTTTGTTCTCTCTCTTCACTTTTATGGCCTGAAGTGACACATCTGAACAGCATCACGTGCTAAATGTTTGGGAAGGAGAGGGAGACAGAGGGGTTGACTAAGGAGAGGGGTTCATTTGGAGAGGAGGAGGGAGACGCATAATCTCCTTTCCATAAACAAAAAAAATTGAAGAAAGAAGTCTTAAAGACTTACTGAAAGTTTACACTGTGATGTGTTCTGTAATGTGGGGGCTCCAGATACATAATAACAGAAAGAAAGCAAAGAAAGCTTTGATAGAATTTCAGGAACGGGCAAGATACCCACTAGACTTGCTATCAATACCAAGCATATTTATAGAATATATACCGTATGTCCAATTTTACATTTATAAAAGACATAGGAGGAAATCACTTCTTATCATTATGGACTCTTTATTCCAACAAGTAGCTTCTCCCAACCAGTAATTTGAAAGTTAGAATAGGGAAATACAAGAAACACTGTGTGTAACACACAAATGTGTAACAAGACATTGATTTATCATCAGGGCTTTCCATGGATTGACTATCATGTTTAGATCCTTGGGCATAACTATAGCCCAGAGGTTGAGGGGACCCAATCAGGTTCAAGAACATTGTCCCTTTTTGTGGGGAATAACAGCATGGCAGCTAAAGCTACTTTCACATCTGCGTTATTCCTTTCCGGTATTGAGCTCCGTCATAGGGTCTCAATACTGGAGGAAAACGTTACAGTTTTGTCCCCATTCATTGTCAAATGCATTCCGTTCCGTTACATTGCGTTTCCATGACGCAAACAAAATTGCTGCAATCAAATTGGATACGGAGCACAAAAGGAAACGGATCAGTCCCCCATTGACTTACAATGATTTTAGAGGTGGATCCGTCTTGGCTATTTCAGAGCCGGTTGTATTATCAGGATGGAAGCGTTTTTGCTGATCCATAACGGATCCAGCAAAAATGCAGATGTGAAAGTAGCCTTATTTTGCTATAATGTAGGTTTTCTGATATGTAGTGCTATTCTACATGTCTTTAATTATTGCTACTTATGCTGCTGTTTTCATTTTCTTTGACTAGGTGTTGGGGGTCCCGTCTTATTTTGCTATGGAACACTATGATTTAGTTATGTCCCTAATTAGAGACCCCGTTCCCCCGCAGAACCATATTTTGGAGAGGTTCCTCATTGAAATAAGGGGGGATATGGACATGCTGCAAAGTCAAGCAGTACTTTTAGTTTATATTCACGCAGCAGATTTACTGGTCCATTTACATTACAGAAATAACCAAGCCCATTCAGATGAACAAAACTGATTTTCAGTAGCAGATATTTCTGCAACAAATGGACTGTGCTGTTTACAGTACTCCCATAACTTAGAATTATCACACAAAGATGACCAGGTACAGTGTAATATGATAAGACCAGCATACCTGAATGCTATGGAGCCTGTGGTGAGAGTTGGCCCCTTGCTGAACAGCTTGCAGTTAGTATTTGCTTGGAATTGCCACCAGGACAGGACTTTCAGATTTTAGCAGATTTACTAAGACTGGTGTCCCTGATGTCACTTTGAGTTTGAAGTATGCTGGAGTAAGAAGTATGCTGGAGCTCAGAAAATCAAATTGAGCCAGTTTTGAGCTATAATTTACAATGGCATAAATTCATTGACATCAATAATAACTGTAGAAATCCATATGCAGCCAGCTCCACCTAGTAGGGGCTGCAGGTAGCCAGAATCTTTCCTCTTCTCTTCCAGTAGGTACAACAAGGGGTCTACTTCTTATTTTTACTGTGAGAAAATGGAAGCATCAAACAGTTGCAAGATTTTCCTTGAAGCTGCAAATTTGGAGCCATGAATGACCACCTTAACTGCTCTTGCCATAAAGTTGAACACAACCCAGTATCCTGCCCTGAGAGCAGGACCAGATATATAACACCAAGGCCAGTAGGCACAAATCTCTGCCAAAGCAGCATCAGCAACTTTGTACTCCGAATGTTGTGTGACATTTCAGATTTGAGTAATATAATTCAGCACAATGAATCTATTCCCGTTTTTTTTTCAGTTTCCTGTCCATTTACAGCTATGGGACTTATGCAACTCCCATACCAATGAATGAAGGGTGGCCAGACTTGCGCAGTGCACTCTCCCTCATTTTCTAGCAATATGCCATCAATATCTGAGATGAGAATACCCGTCAGCTAAAATCTGGTGCTGGTGTTTTACTGCAAAAAATGTATTATTTATTTGACACACTTATATAGTGCTACTATAGTCCACAGCGCTTTATAGACATTAGCATCCAACTGTCCCCAGTGGGGCTCACAATCAAAGTTCCCTTTGGTGTGCGGAGGAAACTGACGCAAACATGGAGAGAACATACAAACTCCATGCAGATATTGTTCTTGGTCGGATTCGAACCTAGGACCCCAGTGATGCTAACCGTGCTGCCCAAAAATGCAACTGAAAACAAAAAGGTGCAGAAAAACACCAGCAAAAACCTATGTGTGAACCCACCTAAGGCCTCTCACACACGACCGTTTCACTGTACAGCGGCGGCCTCAGGAAGCGCACGGCGTCATAGCAACCAATGACGCCGTGCGCTCCCGTCCTCTGGGGGAGCACAGGCCGGGCTTTCACGGCCCGTATCGGGCCGTGAAACACGGTCGTGTGTGAGAGGCCTTAGGCACAGGCATGATCACCCTTGGATTTATTTGTGAAAGTTCTGCAATTGTCCCATTCATCTGAAGGAGTTTGCAGAAATCCATGCTTATGCTGCAGAAGCAACATCAGTGAGATGTAGACATTTAATTTTCAGCCTCAACAAATCTGCTGTGTGTGAATATGTCCTCACAGGTAACAGAAGTTCAGAAGGTTTATCCATCACTTCAGCTGCATCCTATGTACAAACAAACAGACTCACACCTAGCTTTAGGAATTCATTCAGACTGATACATGTTCCTGAAGGAGAAAGACTAAAATGTATCCTTTTGAGGTCCATAAAAAAAATCCGGCATGAAAGAAAACATGGTGCAGTTTCAAACACCAGGTGTCCATTCACCTGACACCTGCTTGTGCACGTGTTTACAGACCACCATGCCTATGTGCAGGTCTGTGTGTGTGTCATTCTCCGGACACGTGGGTTTCACTATAATATAAAGACATCCATCACAAACAGATGTCCCGAAAACATTTTCATCTTCACTAAACCTAAGCTAACACAACAGGATATTGCTTAAACAGAAATTCCCTAACGTTCTTTTTAGAATTAGTGGGAGCATTACAAGAACCATAGAGGGCTGCATAAAATTAAAAATTCCTGCCCATCACATCCATCAGCAGAATACAGACTGCTACTCTCAGCAGCGTAAAACTGCCTGTGTTTATAAAACAGCATAGATGCACAATGAAAAAGTGTTGAATACTACAGAGTCCATAATTAGGTCAAACTCTATGTGCAATCTTTTTTAGGCAGTAAACTATTGAATTTTTTGGATTCATTGAAAAACAATCCCCCCTCCCCCCGCGCAAAACAAAACAAAAAAAAACAGTAGTAGCTGTAAAATGTTTCACATGCTCCACTGTAAAGCCCAATTACTGTGGGTTTTAAGCACACTTCAGCCACTATGTGTGAATACACCCTTATGGTGTGCATTTGTATTCAGCCCCCTATATTCTGACACCCCTAAATAAGATCCAGTGGGACCAATTGCCTTTAGAAGTCACCTAATTAGTAAATTGAGTCCACCTGTGTGTAATGTTTTCATTGCAGTATATCTACAGTCATGGCCAAAAGTTTTGAGAATTATACAAATATTAATTTTTACAAAGTCTACTGCTTCAGTTTTTATAATGGCAATTTGCATATACTCCAGAATGTTATAAAGAGTGATCAGCTTAACAGCAATTACTTGCAAGTCAATATTTGCCTAGAAAATGAACTTTATCCCCCAAAACACATTTCAACATCATTGCAGCCCTGCCTTAAAAGGACCAGCTAACATCGTTTCAGTGATTGCTCCATTAACACAGGTGTGGGTGTTGATAAGGACAGGGCTGGAGATCAATCTGTCATGATTAAGTAAGAATGACACCACTGGACACTTTAAAAGGAGGCTGCTGCTTGGCATCATTGTTTCTCTTCTGTTAACCATAGTTATCTCTAAAGAAACACGTGCAGTCATCATTGCACTGCACAAAAATGGCCTAACAGGGAAGAGTATCGCAGCTAGAAAGATTGCACCTCAGTCAACAATCTATCGCATCATCAAGAACTTCAAGGAGAGAGGTTCCATTGTTGCCAAAAAGGCTCCAGGGCACCCAAGAAAGACCAGCAAGCGCCAGAACCGTCTCTTAAAAGTGTTTCAGCTGCGGGATCGGGCTACCAGCAGTGCAGAGCTTGCTCAGGAATGGCAGCAGGCAGGTGTGAGTGCATCTGCACGCACTGTGAGGCGGAGACTCTTGGAGCAAGGCCTGGTCTCAAGGAGGGCAGCAAAGAAGCCACTTCTCTCCAGAAAAAACATCAGGGACAGACTGATATTCTGCAAAAGGTACAGGGAGTGGACTGCTGAGGACTGGGGTAAAGTCATTTTCTCTGATAAATCCCCTTTTCGATTGTTTGGGACATCTGGAAAACAGCTTATTCGGAGAAGACGAGGTGAGCGCTACCACCAGTCTTGTCTCATGCCAACTGTAAAGCATCCTGAAACCATTCATGTGTGGGGTTGCTTCTCAGCCAAGGGAATCGGCTCTCTCACAGTCTTGCCTAAAAACACAGCCATGAATAAAGAATGGTACCAGAATGTCCTCCGAGAGCAACTTTTCCCAACCGTCCAAGAGCAGTTTGGCGATCAACAATGCCTTTTCCAGCATGATGGAGCACCTTGCCATAAAGCAAAGGTGATAACTAAATGGCTCAGGGAACAAAACATAGAGATTTTGGGTCCATGGCCTGGAAACTCCCCAGATCTTAATCCCATTGAGAACTTGTGGTCAATCATCAAGAGACGGGTGGACAAACAAAAACCTACAAATTCTGACAAAATGCAAGCATTGATTGTGCAGGAATGGACTGCTATCAGTCAGGATTTGGTCCAGAAGTTGATTGAGAGCATGCCAGGGAGAATTGCAGAGGTCCTGAAGAAGAAGGGTCAACACTGCAAATATTGACTTGCTGCATTAACTCATTCTAACTGTCAATATAAGCTTTTGTTATTCATAATATGATTGCAATTATATTTCTGCATGTGATAAAAACATCTGACAAACACACATAAAAACCAGAGGGCAGCAGATCATGTGAAAATATAATATTTGTGTCATTCTCAAAACTTTTGGCCATGACTGTACAGCTGTTCTGTCAAGGCCTCAGAGGTTTGCCAGTGAACATTAGTGATCAAACAGCATCATGAAAACCAAGGAACACACCAGACAGGTCAGGGTTAAAGCTGTGAGGAGTGTAAAGCAGGGTAGGGTTATAAAAAAATATCCCAAGCTCGGAATGCGGAGCACTGCAAACCTACCAAGACATGGCTGTCCACCTGAACTGACAGGCCAGGCAAGGAGAACGCTAATTAGAGAAGCAGCCAAGAGGCCCATGGTCACTCTGGAGGAGCTGCAGAGATCCACAGCTCAGGTGGGAGAGTCTGTCCACAGAACAACTATTAGTCATGTACTCCACAAATCTGGCCTTTAAGGAACAGTGGAAGGAAAAAAGCAAGTCATAAGAAGTCTCATTTGCAGTTTGTCACAAGCCATGCAGGGGACACAGCAAACATGTGGAAGATGGTGCTTTGCTCAGATGAGACCACAGTTAAACTTTTTTTACCTAAACACAAAACGCTATATGTGGCAGAAAACTAACACTACACATAACCTTGAACACACCATCCTCACTGTGAAGCTGGTCAGAGTTGATGGGAAGATACATGGAACTAAGTACAGGGGAATCCTAGAGGACAACCCGGTAGAGGCTGCAAAAGACTTCATACTTACAGCAGGACAACAACCCTAGACATACAGCCAGAGCTACAATGGAATGGTTTAGATCAAAGCATAGTCCAGTGTTAGAATGGCCCAGTCAAAGTCCAGACCTACTGTAAATCCCATTGAGAATCTGTGCGAAGACTTGAAAATTTCAGTCTCTAGATGTGCAAAGCTCTGGTAGAGATAAACCCCAAAAGACTTGCAGCTGTAATTGCAGTCCTACAAAGTATTAGGCTACTTTCACACTAGCGTTAGCACGGATCCGGCACCTAAAGGGTGCCAACGGATCCATGCTAACGCTATACATGTGTGGAGCCGGAGCAGCGCTCCGGCCCCACACATGACACACATTGAAACAAGACACAGACATACAGACATACATACAAACATACAGACATACATACATACTCACATACTCCAGGGACGCCGGCAGAACGTCTTCACGCGCCTCCTGCGCGCAGTGATGACGATTCCCCACAGCGCCCTCTGCTGGGCGCAGAGGGGAAACGTCATAGCTGCGCGCAGGAGGCGCGTGAAGACATGCTGCCGGCGTCCCTGGAGTATGTGAGTATGTATGTCTGTATGTTTGTATGTATGTATGTCTGTATGTATGTATCTATGTATGTAAGACGGATCCGGAATGACCCCCCATTGGAAATCAATGGAGGACAGATCCGGATTACTGGTGTGTCCACACCAAACGGATCCGTCCCCATTGACTTGCATTGGGGGTCATTCCGGATCCGTCTTGGTGCGGATGCCTGGACCGGAGAGCAAACCGTAGCATGCTGCGGTTTGTTCTCCGGTCTGCAGACGGAATGGAATGCTTTCAGGAGCATTCCGTTGTCTTCAGTTCAGTTTTGTCCCCATTGACAATGAATGGGGACAAAACTGAAGCGTTTTTTTCCAGTATTGAGCCCCTATAACGGAACTCAATACCGGAATTTAAAAACGCTAATGTGAAAGTAGCCTTAACTGAGGGGGGCTGAACACAAATGCACGTCATACTTTCTAGATTTTTATTTATTTAAAATTTTGAAAACCATGCATCATTTTCTTTTCACTTCACACATACTTGCTACTTTGTATTAGTCTATCACATAAAATCCCAATAAAATACATTTAAGTTTTTGGGTTTAACGTGAAAAAATTGTGGAAAAGTTCAAGGGGTATGAATACATTTTCAAGGCACTGTACATGCGCATACTACAAACTTTGAGCTCCATCTTCTTACTTTATAGATCTGCTGTATAGATTTTAAAATACAGTTTAAGGGTATATACACACAGCTGTATGTAGTTTGTGGGTCCGTGTTTTGCACCAAGTAGGTGCTAGATTGCCACTTACATGCCATAATAATTAAATTCTACTGTTAAACTGATCACTGAGAAAGAAGAATGTTCACCTAGGCTTACTTCTTATGAATAGGGAGATGAAGAAAACCCCTTAAGTGCATTAAAGGGGTATTCCGGTAAAGTAACTTAATTTTTGGTAAACTGCATTAAGGATGCAAGCTGTGACCCAACCAGAACCCATATCTATACATATAACCAGAGTTTCAATTGATCTTGCAATCCATTTGTCTAGCTCCTGTGTGAGCCTGAAACACACATAGTATCATTGCTCCTGATCTTCCCTTAAAAAACTACAATCCCCACAATCCCTAGCTTTCCTGCTGGAAGTGTTGATGTTTATTGATTAGTTGCCTGATATTCCAGCCCAGACACACCCCCTCTATTGACTAATCACCAGCACACTGACACTCCCTTTGTTTCACAGGACATTTAGCTACAGAACTGAGCATGCTCAACCTGACAAAGGCTCAGAACTACAGGTCGAAGCCATGGTAACTTATGAGGAAACACAGTGGGTAGCAGAGGAAGAAAACTACTTATAACTAGTGAATGGTAAATATGTTAAAATTACATTATAATAGGTAATTATTGATGATAAATTAGTCTAAAAAATAAGTTATATTTATGGTAACCGGAATACCTCTTTAAGAATCTGACTCGAGTTCTCAGAATCTGATATCAGATACACAGAAAGGTGCCAGCACTAAAATCAAATTCTTTTTTCTCCATAATTTATGATTATAGCATTCTCAACTGTTGCATCTGATAAGAATGATCATATAGGCAGACTTCTACCTGTAATTAGAGAAACACATTCCAAAGATATTTCTAAAATATATTCCATAAAGTTAGGAACACTGTATAAAACAGTACTGTATGTCTGAAGACTTCTAATCACAGATTCTACAAAACACAGAACAGAAATGGCCAAAGGTCAGACTTATCACAGAACAGCTTCTGATCTCCCTTAAGGAACAGCCTGCCAGATCTCTGATGCTAGTGTGCAACTAGCAGTCATACCAAGCACATACACTCTGTGGTGGTGTGTAGTTCACAGCAATTATCTGACTTACCTACCTACTATATGCTGGACTGCTTTTTATTTTTGCATATTTTTATAACATGCTGAGTATATACTTTCCACTGTAGACATTATAATTGGTTAGTATACATTTATTACATAGAAGAGGCACCAATTCTGAGGCTGAAGATCTCTCCAAAGCGGCTGAGTCAGCTCCATAAATTTCCAGTAAAGGTGCCTGTTTGTACACAGGACCCCGTCTGAATAGGATGAAATTAGTCTAATAAAACAACAAAGAATTTTGTTTTGGTTGAAACTACTTCTGACGAAAGTCTGTGGCTTAGAAAATATAGTGCAGGTCTGGATGGCCTGTGGCTATACTGATAGAATGATACTGAACGGTTTACTGCAACGCCTTGAGTTACAACAGCGGACTGGCTGTATTCATAAGGGTTACTCTTTTTGCTGTTGTATTGGATATGTTTGAGTCCATGCCACGTTACTATTATCAGCTGTGGTGAGCTGATAACATCATGTCTCATGTCATGCCTTTACTCATGTCTGGGCAATCATATGGCCTGAAGAAGGTCTGCTGACATATAAAATTCGCTGACTTAATATTTGACCCTTCAAAGATGAGAAAGCAATAAAAACATATTCTACACTATTTTGGAGTGTATGTCGAAGTATCGATTATTCCACATATTCTAATTATATAAACATATTCTACACTGGTTTGGAGTGTTTCGAAGTATCAATTATTGTTTCTCTGGTTTGGTTACATACTACCAGCACCTCATCTATACTGAGTTCCATGATTTTCCCCTTCTACCACTTGCCGTGGTCCTGTGTCAGCCATTGTTTGTTCAGGACAATTCATAACTGACTGGGACATTTGCCTGACATTTGCCTTGAGGAGAAACAATGATTAAGCAGGTTGAAATTCATTTCAAACATGTCACCAGGTTCGGAACAATGTCAGTCATTTTCTGGGCCAAGATTATATATTTGGCAACTTGCATCCCAGCCAGAACTGTCAAACAAGTGGAGAGTGGGAAGAACAGGAGTTCTTCCAATAGGGCACAGGGCAATTAGAAGACAGCATGTTTCAGAGCTCTAGGGCTCCTTTTTTAGTTTGCGTCATTGTGTCGTCAGATGCCTATCCTGGATCAGACCTTTATGGTCTAATCGTCCAGTAGCCTATCACAAAAACAACGTAAATTTTAGAAATTGCTTTTAATGTCAAATATTCTTCACATGGGGAATCATTTGAATTGTGGGGAATACGGTACATTTGCCTGAAGATGTCTGTTTAGTTGACTAAAATGCTGCCACTTGTGATTGGCGGTGCAGCATCTCCTGGCATTTCCTGCGTGTCGAGACAGGACCAGGAAGCAGAGGCCAGCAGGGATCCAGTAAGTGTCAGAACTGGACTGGGGTGAGATGGGTTGGATGAGTATTGTTCCTTTTATTATTATTTTTGTAGCCCACTCTGAGACCTTTCCCAATGGCTTTCAATCCATGGACAACCATATCAGGGCTCATTCAGATGAGCGATGCAAAACTCGTCCATGTATTGCTAAAAAAAAAAAAATTCCTTTCACATTGAATCAGTTTGTATACCGGAGGCAGGATGTAGTACCCCTATTTCTATGAGACCTGAGGCAGCCACCTACTATGTCAATCCCTTGTCCAAGATCACAACTTTAATCATTTTATAATCTTGGCAGCTTTTGTTGATTGTGACATAGGGTTTTTGAATAAATTTAGTGGTGACTACTTTATTGGCAGGAAGTGGGTCAAAACGTAACACAGGGGCCCGGATTTACAAACGTATCTTTGATTGGGATGTGTCCCAAAAATGGCACAAATTTGGTGCAACAAGTGTTTTTACACTTTTTTTCACAACTTGCTTGAGAAGGGGTGGAAGTTAATAGGAAGGCACAGTGTGGCCTAAAATGTGCCACTTTGAGCCTAAATTTGCCACAATTTTGGAATAAAATTCTATCTCATAGTAAGCCACCCAATAGTTAGTATAGAGTCAGGCATAAGTGTCTGTCCCTGCACCACATTAATTATCTGGCTTGAGCCCCTGTGACAAATCTGGTGGAGGACTAGACAGTCTGTCTAAGCGTACACCATCTTTACAATTAGTAAATCTGAGCTAAGGGTTAGATTTCAAAATAGATGTGCTAGCCTGATATCATATTATTATTGGTTCCAATTATACCACTGAATGTGGTCCAACCTAGTATTACGTTTAAGTTGAGATCATAACTAGTGTTGAGCAACTGAAAGTTGACTTGAAAATAATTGACTTTTAGGAAAAATTTGATTCGCTGCAAAGGCGAATTTCCTTGCACTTTGTGGTAACGAATGTATTTTTCCTGAAATGGCTGTAAAAAAAAAAATACATACTCATCTCATCCATTTGCTTGCAGAGACTGTCACAGCCATCTCGATTGAAGATACTGCACAAAATCATGAAGTCACCATGCCTGGCCAGTGTGATGATGTCATCATGTCACCACGTGAGAGTCTGCGCGGTGTCTTCACTCAAGATGGCCGTGGCGACCTCTCTCCGCAAGCAAATGGGTAAGGTGAGTACCGTATGTTGTTTTTTTAACCTGATTAACTCCTGAAAGGACTCAATTGTAGCATCAGATGCCGCGGTCAGCGATGAACGCAGCATCTGAGGGGTTCAATGATGCAGGGGCGGACACAGACAGCAGAGGGCCCCTGTGCAAAAAATGTGCCTCGGCCCCCCCCCTCCCCAAACCACACATACAGACGTAAACATAATCCTGGAAGACCAAGGAACATATGAGGACCAGGAGCGCAGTGCTGTCCCAGGAAGCAACATTTAATAAGTAAAGTAACAATGAAAAAGGGGGGGAAATGAATAAAAAATAGATACAGTGACCCCTTTAAAGCTGCACAGTGCTTTTGCTCAATAATGTGTCGTGCAACCAAGGATCACAGCAGCACAATGCTGCTATGCATTGAGTTTAAATGAATGGGGTCGCATTGTGACCTTGAAGTTTCTTAAAATCACAATCAAAAAGTCACAAGAAATTCAGCAGGTTGGATTTTTTGTGACCGTCAGGTCGCGGCCCCATTTACTTTTACTAGTTGTTATGTAGTGTAGTGTCACTGCAGTCTTTAGCTGCACAATGTTTGTTGCAGGCACCTTGTGGAGCCAGCCTAAGGGCCCATGTAGACGGCTGTGCTTTACAGTCCGCAAATTGTGGATCCACAAAACACGGAGACTGTGTGCATCCTGTGATACAAAATGCCTTTTCTTGTCTGCAATTGCAGACAAAAATAGGACATGTTCTACCATTTTTGCGAGGCTGCGGAACCCGTTGAAATGAATGGGTTCACACCCATTCTGCAAAATTGCGGAACAGATGCGGACTACTTCATATGGCCATCTGAATGAGCCCTAACACACATACTGGACTTTTATACATGCAATCGCTCTTTTGTACACATGTTCACACATGCAGACACTCACATAAACACACACACACTGTCACACATGCAGACTCTCACATACACACACTGTCACACATGCAGACACTCTCACATACACACACTGTCACACATGCAGACACTCACATACACACACTGTCACACATGCAGACACTCACATACACACACTGTCACACATGCAGACACTCACATACACACACTGTCACAGTCACATATGCAGACACTCTCACATACACACACACTGTCACACATGCAGACACTCACATACACACACTGTCACAGTCACATATGCAGACACTCTCACATACACACACACTGTCACACATGCAGACACTCACATACACACACTGTCACACATGCAGACACTCTCACATACACACACTGTCACACATGCAGACACTCTCACATACATACACTGTCACACATGCAGACACTCTCACATACACACACTGTCACACATGCAGACACTCTCACATACACACTGTCACACATGCAGACACTCACATACACACACACTGTCACACATGCAGACACTCACATACACACACACCGTCACATATGCAGACACTCTCACACACACACATAGACTGTCACATATGCAGAAACTATTTTACACTACATTACATACAGATCCCTTCCTTACCTCTTTGTTCTGTATTGCTGTTTCTGGTGTCCTCAGCCAGGCTCTTCCCTCTCAGCAGCAGGCTCAGGCTCCTCACCCTCTCAGTTGCCGTCTCTGTCTCCAAACAGCAGCAGTGGGCCCTTCCTTCCAGCAGAGCTGGCTCATTGGATGCCAGCCTGTCAGCACTTGTGAGTGACAGTTTTTAGACCAATCAGCACTCCTGGTCAGTAAGGCTGGGTCCACAAGATCCTATTTTCCAGAAAATCGTGGCAAAATGCTGTGTTTTTTGCCGCAATTTTGTAAAAATCGGACCCTGTGGACACAGCTTTACTGACCAGGAGTGCCCCTGAGCAGCACATTATCTTTTAGTCTCAAGTTCAGAAGGGGGGCCCCATTCATGAGTGTACCAGTCCAAGCTTTATGGGCCCCATCACACGCTGGGCCCCTGTGCAGCTGAACCGGCTGCACAGGCGGTATGTCCGCCTCTGCAATGATGGGTGGTGGTGCGATTGCCTTTCCCCGTCATTGCACCCTCTACATACAACGGAATGCATTTCAAATTTCTTTGAGAAATTCAGAGAAGCAGCCAAATCGAATTTTTTATAACTTTGTTTATCGCTAGTTATAACTATGGATAAGTGAATCAACTTGATGAAAAATCCGAAGTTGATTCGCTAAAAACTTTGTTCTAATACTGTACGGAGAACCTGCTCCATTAGAATGTATTGGCTCAGATGAGTGGTACCTTGGAACCAAACCCCAGGTACCAAGGTTTTTAACAATAATAATTAATTCCCAAAGTTATTACACGAAGTCTCACGTGAGTAATAACTTTGTCTCATCGGAGCCTATACATTCTAATACTGTACAAAGCGGGATCTCCGTAAGGTATTAGAACGAAGTTTTTAGCAAATCTACTTCAGATTTACCATTTGAAGTCGATTTGCTCATCCCTAGTTATAACATATGGATGACAATAAGTATTGGATTACTGGTGTTATATGATTACACTTATCTCCCTCCATATAAGGTGATACTGAAGTCAAAGACGAGGATTCTCTGCTAAGAGCCAGTGCAGAGCACCCATGAAAAGAGTGATTCAATTATAAGAAGTGGGTGTCCAGCGATTTCTATGTCCAAAGCAAATCAGTGTACAAAATATGCAAAAAAATAGGGACATCTAGAAGGTGTAAATAGTTTACCCACGTCTATGTATTCTACACAACTCCCTGTAGATCATACACTATGAACTTTGCCTCCTTTCTAAACTGTGTGGGTATTAATGACAGGTATGCTGTTCTATTGCTGAAAATAAGGGTCTGAGATGATGAGCCCCCATACATTATACAGAACACACATGTAATGCTGACACAGTGGTATTCTAGAGGTAAATGTGTGATGGATAAAGTAGTTAACACAACAACGGTATCACATTTACCACAGCTTAAGGCCCCTTTACACTGCCCAGACATTGGGGAGATTACCACTAACAAGCATTCGTACGAACACTCCTTGGCGATAATATACCTGTGTAAATACACTGCCAATTACCCAATGAACGAGTGAAACGCACCTTCATCAGGTAATATGATTGTTTGCGCGGTCACCTAAATCATCGTTTGCTGGCAGCAGATTGTGCAATCGAAACATGCTCTGCTGCCTGCAAATAACGAGTCTGTATGGGGACGAGTGATGGCATTAGTAATTGCTCCTCCTTATACTGTGGAGGAGATCGCTGCTAGTAAATGCAGCTTTTCGGAAACGAACGCATCCTTCCCGACAATCGTCTGCTCAATTGAGCATTGTAAACAGGCCTTTAAATAGGCAGATTTCTTGGTAGATTCGGGTCTTGAGCGGATCACATTAGTCCTAAGCTTTGAACTCACCAGTTATCACAATGTTGTGCAGCCTGAAGTGTTGGACTAAAGCACAGTCAATGGTTATTACCATAGGCCACTGGGAGCGGTGGGCTCTATTCTGTTACTATACTAAAGCCTCATTCAGGGGTGGACACACACAACAATAGACCCCTGTCCAAGTAGAGCATACGAGACCCTTGCTCTCTAAAACATCATCAAAGAGCCCCCCCCGTCAATCTACCTATAATTGTGAGCTATGAAATTCATTAGATGAAGCTAATATTTGCAATGTAAGTGGATGGCAACTTTAAAAGTGGCACTGGGCCATTATGGGTTGATTTTGCATTTCTGGGGCCCCAAACAAAGTTGTATCTAGGGGCCCCTGTGACACTAATAAGCTCTGCCACATCACACTGCTAATATGGTGATCTCTTATGTGCCCCTGCCCACAGTATAATGCCTACAATACCTACGTGTTCCTCATAC
The DNA here is from genome assembly GCA_900303285.1 of Rhinella marina. Classification (NCBI taxonomy): domain Eukaryota; kingdom Metazoa; phylum Chordata; class Amphibia; order Anura; family Bufonidae; genus Rhinella; species Rhinella marina. The sequence continues at coordinate 90,971 of ONZH01016972.1, read as the reverse complement.
AGTATAATACCCTGTACATATTCTCCTACAGTATAATTCCACAGCAAAAAACCAATAACCGATAGGTCAGATGAAAATAGTAGGACTACGGTTTGAAGTAATAAAGCGTATGTAAGTAATCCTTTTGAAGTAATAAGACATAACTTTTAGTATCCACAATTAAAATAATAGTCCCTAGATGCAACAAGGTAACAATTGAACATTTAAAGAAATGGTAGGAAAAAAAAAAAAGGAGGGCAGTGCACGGCGGCAGCCTAGATAAACCGATTGTCCTACCACTCTGGAGACAGGATCCGTAATTGAGGATATATGGGATATATCATGTCCTAGGTCTTTCTGGGTGATTCAAGTGCCACTATGGACCATTTAATGGCACTATATTCATCATATCATTACAATATTTGGGGCAACTCTCCAGTACCCCATATTGTAAGTTTATGTACTTTTCCTACTAAGCCTAGTTGGTATCATTGACGTTGGTTCCTGCCCCATATACCTCTATTCCAGCGCCGGTGACTACATGGGCGCTTACTGGCCAGTGGATCGCTGTTGCCTAGCGATCCTTCTGACCGCGCTGCGCATGCGCTCTGCGGCGGCGCACGACGCGATGATGTCACAGGGAATTGTGGGTAGTGTGAGGAGTAGGGCTGCACTAGGGTTTTTTTACCCAGGGAAAGGTTCCGGACGGGGTTGCTCTTATCAGGGCGGGTGCTCCGTGGTTAGAATATCAGGGCCAGGTTAGCACCCCCCCCCCCTTAGGGCTGTACTAGGGACAGTGGCCCCACACCCCGTCGTCCGGTTCCCGTGGTTAACTAGAGCAAGTTGGGGACTTAGGGTGATCTCTCTTCCCGGTCTTCACTATTCCTGCACCCGTGGAATATACGAATCCTGTCTCCAGAGTGGTAGGACAATCGGTTTATCTAGGCTGCCGCCGTGCACCGCCCTCCTTTTTTTTTTCTTACCATTTCTTTAAATGTTCAATTGTTACATTGTTGCATCTAGGGACTATTATTTTAATTGTGGATATTAAAAGTTATATCTTATTACTTCAAAAGGATTACTTACATACGCTTTATTACAGTATAATTCCCCCTACATACGCTCTGCATACAGTGTAAAGCCCCCTACGTGTCCCTCATACAGTATAATGCCCCCTTGCGTGTCCCTCATACAGTGTAATGCCCCGTACGTGTCCCTCCTAAAGTATAATGCCCCCTACATGTGCTCCGTAAACCGTATAATGCCCCTACATGTCCTCCTCATACAGTATAATGCCCTCTACATGTGCTCCATATACAGTATAAAGCTCCCTACATGACCTCCTCATACAGTATAATGCCCCCTACATGTGTTCCTCATAAAGTATAATAACCCCTACATGTCCTCCTCATACAGTATAATGCCCCCTACATGTCCCTCATAAAGTATAATCCCCCCTACATTTTCTCATAGTGTATAATGCCCCCTACATGTCTTACAGAATAAAGCCCCGGGCCCCCTGTTGTGTCCCTACATAGGGCATACTCGCCTAACCCACAATGAATGCAGCAGATGTGTTCCAGTCTGTCCAGATGAATGGCGAAGCAGGTACACCGATGACGTGACTTCATTGTGCCTGCCACTGGTCGCAGAATAAATGTCGCATAATATACTGCCCCAAAAGCTGTGTCTCTGTGATGGCCACTTGTAGGAAAACAGGCCGAACTGGATGGACAGATGTCTTTTTTCGGCCTTATAAACAATGTTACCATGTAATAGTTACGATCTTCTGTCCTCCTCCTCCAGTTGTCTATGGAGCAGGGGGCTTAGGAGGTGGAGGTGCAGGCCACAGCAGTTGAATTCAGGAGGGCATGTTGGGTCGCTGGTAACTGATTCTCACAGCATTAATTACTGCTGAGAGCTCATTATGTACCTGGCCAGTGGCAGAGAGGAGGCCTTGGGTGGTCCCCTGGGGCTTCAGCCCACCGGGAAATTTCCCTGTAGTCAGTGGCGTAGCTATAGGGGTTGCAGCGGTCGCAGTTGCGACCGGGCCCCTAAGCCAGGTGGGCCCAGAGGGCCCCCCTTGCCACTTGCAGGGCCGCACTGCCAATTAGGCGAGGTGCGGTGCGGGCCCTGGTCACAGTTAGGAGGCAACGGCGGCGGCAGGGCAGAGGGACATGAGTGGGACACAGGCCGGATGAGGCCTGCATCGCATCGTTGACGGAGGTAAGTATAAGTGTTTATTTTTTTTGTATGATGCAAACGGACCGGAGCTCTTCTTAATGGGTGCACGGAGGGCATTTCTTATTGGCACATGGGGGCACTGGGGGCCTTTCCTACTGGCACATGGGGGCACCGGGGCATTTTTTTACTGGCACATGGGGGCACTAGGGGCATTTCTTATTGGCACATGGGGGCACTGGGGGCCTTTCTTACTGGCACATGGGGGCACTGGGGGCATTTTTTTACTGCCACATGGAGGCACTGGGGGCATTTTTTTACTGGCACATGGGGGCACTGGGACATTTCTTATTGGCACATGGGGGCATTTCTCTTACTGGCACATGGGGGTACTGGGGGCATTTCTGGGCACGTGGGGTCACTTCTTGGCACATGGGTGCATTTCTTGGCACATGGGGGCACTGGGGGCATTTCTTACTGGCACATGTGGGCATTTCTTACTGGCACATGTGGGCATTTCTTACTGGCACATGGGGGAACTTGGGGCATTTCGTATTGGCACATGATTTGGGGGGCATCTATGGAGGTGGGACACTTTTTAGTGGCACATTATTAGGGGGAAATTTTGGAAGGCACTTCTGGCACATTATTGGGGGCACTTCTTACTGGCACATTATTGGGGCACTATGGGGGCTCTTCTTACTGGCACATTATTGGGGGGCACTATGGGGGCATCTACTGAGGCCACAATGGGGGTCTCTGTATAGGGTCATTTTATACTGGGAAACATTATGGCAAGGCCACAATGGGGGTCTCTGTATAGGGTCATTTTATACTGGGACACATTATGTCGGGTACTATGGGGGCATCTACGGGGGGGCACTAAGAAGGGGTATTTTATACTTGCAAATTATGGGGGACACTGAGGGCATCTACTGGGGCACTATTTAGGGGTATTTTATACTGGCACATTATGGGGGCACTATGGGGACATTAGCTCAACTGGGGGCATTAAAAGGTTTTTTTTTGCACTGGCACACATGAAGGGGCATTTTTTTGTACTGTCACAGTATAAGGAGAATTATTACTACTGGAGTTCTCTGGGGAACATGATTACTAGTATGGGCACTATGGAAGCATTATTACTTCTGGGGCACAGTGGGGACATTAGTACTGTTGGGGGCACTATTACTAACAAGTGCACTCTGGCAGAGAATTATTAGTTGGGACTTTGGGGAGCACTATTACAGTATCAGCTTAGCACAGTTATTTCTGGGGGACGTTATGTTTACACTATTACTGTCAGGGACACTATTTGCTGGGCGCAGTTATTTTAGGACACTGTGTGCCAATAATTATTGAAGGGCACTATCTGTGTGGTACTAGTGGCACAGTACTGGGGGTGGTAGAATTATTTGTCCAGAAGACGGGAGGATGATGGAAAAGTAATAAACTAAGATTTTTTTCTGTGCTGAAAAATGGCCTCTGGTCTGAAAGGAGAAGATACGTCACTGGATGTAGGAGGTATGGGGCACTGTATTAGGCTACATTCACATGAATGTTGTGTTTTGCGGTCTGCAAATTGCGGATCCGCTGTAACAATGCCTATCCTTGTCCCCAAAACGGACAAAAATAGGACATGTTCTATTTTTTTTTGCGGGGCTACGGAACGGACATACGGATGCGGATAACACACAGTGTGCTGTCCGCATTTTTTGCTGACCCTTTGAAGTGAATGGGTCCGATTCTGAGACGCAAAATATGCGGATCGGAGGCTGCAAAAGCAACTGTCGTGTGAATGTAGCCTTACACTGTATGTTCTGTAGTAATATACGTAATGTTAGGAGGGAAAGGGTTAGGGTGAGAATTTGGCATGGGGGGGGGGTGGTGGTTCAATTTTTGACTTAGCCGGCAGAAAAGCTAGGTGCACCAGCACTGAGGGAAGGGGGGGCCCAAGCTGAACTCTTGTACCAGGGCCCATGAGCCTTTAGCTACGCCCCTGCCTGTAGGTTCTATGGCCAATCCAACCCTGGGGCTGTATTACAGCAAAAGATTATCTGACATATAATCAATGACACCAACTATTTGTCTTATTGGATGGAAATTGGTCAGATAATCTGTTGCTGTAATACAGCCCTTAGTTGGCTAATCAGATCCTTTATCCTTTAAGGCTTATGCAACTTTTTTTTTTTTTTTTTTTTTTTTTGGGGGGGGGGGGGTGGGGGGTGAGGAAGTTGTCAAACCCCCCACTCCTGGGCAGATCTGCAAGCATATCTGCCTGAGTCCCAGGTCTGTCTCCTGGCTCCTTTGCTTGTGATTGACGATTGACTGCAACAGCATCAAATAGGAACTTTACATCCATTACCGTTCATTCCCGATAACTGCCTGCTCGTTAGAGGAAGTGAGAGCTATATTTGCATATAGCAATTATCGTGTCTCTATCAGAACATTCCTTTACAGAATCAATCTTTCTGGCAGCAGATCCCTGATTACACAGGGCAATGTGCTGTCCAGAACTGATGATTTTGGTGCCTGTATCAGTGATCCTCCATCTCGATAATTACCCCGATCACTGGCTCATGTAAATGGATCTTGAGCAATAGGTTCACATTTTTATGTTGCACATCTTTTTTTGGACATGCCATTCATGATTTAATATGTTTTATGTTAATTAGAAAAACATGAGCATCATGACAAATCTGCTGAGTGATTCCATAAATTTCTCTTGACAAAACAAGACAGCTTAGTGTCATCTACCCCAGTCTTCATGTAACCCCAGAACTCTTGCTAATAAATGATCAGGATATGGGTCTGATCACTTGCTCTTGGTGACATATCTAGACATGACCACTTTTGATTTAGTATGGGTTTGTATGTTAAGTGTTCTGTCCTATTTGTAGGTCACCATGTTACAAATACATAAGGATGATAGTGATGATTGAGTAGGGCAGATAAAATGAATTAAGAACCATCTTCAGTCTACAGACCACCATTGAACTCAGAGCAATCTGATACTGCTGTTGTCTCTTCTTCATCCACATTGTGTTCCCTTGGTTTCTAAGTACAGCCAGAGAGTCTCCTTGCAGACAGGCCAACAATCCCTACACCCACCCACATGACAGCAACCTCAATGCCCCAAAGATCGCTATCAGCTTGGAGCCTGTAGATTTCTGAGAATCAGAAGGGTCCTAACACCTCAGCCTAGGCTAGGCGGGGGTTGTCTAGACAGTATTATTCTAAGAGCACTTGAGACCTGCCTTAACCTCTACCCTGCCAGCAAAGACCATAAAGCATTGCTCCTTTTGTATAAACTTCCAAAATCCTCATTTTAAGCTGTCTCATTTTTTAGCACTAAATATAGCAATATGGGAACGAAAACATTAAGGAATATACATTTAAGGGAAATGGCTGCATATTTGTTTCCAATTTCAGGGAACTAAATACATCTGGACCCACCAATAAATCACACCAATGGCTTATATTTGTGTGTGAAGACTAATGGTCATGGCAAGGATGTAATTTCAGAGAGCAATGGACAGACATGTTTCTTGGTCTATGCCACATATATCCATCTGCCCACTCATAGCTACATAATTGGTAACACACTTATCAGGTTTAGAAGCCCATATGAAGCTCGGCACCACATGCTTTTACTTAAGGGTGCCATTAAATATGCAGCTTGAGCTGCGAATACCATGCCATGGTTACTGCTAATTGCCGGGCTGCATCTGTACTCTGCATCTGGAAACCAAAGATAGTACTCTTGAGGCTAGGCAACTGTGGCTTGGCCACAAATGTAATAACTCACATTTTTGTGAGCTTTGAAGATGCTTTCAGTAACAAGATTGCTGCTTGATGATTCACCATTCTTGCAACTATTTCCACCATTTGTTGAAAAGTGATTTTTGCCACCTATCTTGGGCTGAATTGGTTGTATCTTGGGATGAATTGGCTATTGGTTGCAGGCTCAGATATGACTGCATAAAGCTGGCCATGCTCTTGAGATTTTGGATACTCAAAAAGATTTTCTGCACACCTTTGGGTATGTCCACGTGTTCTGTTTTTTTTCAATTCAGTGAATTTTGAAGCCAAAATCAAGAGTGGAGTCAAAATGGAGAAGTAATATCTGACCTTTATACTGTGGGTAGGTTCACATGGCCGCATTAAAATCCACTGCGTATCCAACGGCAGAAACCACTATGGTTTCTGCCATGGGTTTTCACTGAATGGAGCTAAACTATGTGCTGTCTACTGTTGTGGCTTTCCGAGGTCTCCATGCCATAACTGTACCAAGAATGGACATGTACATTCTTGCTGTGGTCTGAAAAACCGCATGGGAAAAATCCTCAGATGCATGAACTCTTCCACTGAAAACAATGAGAGGTTGGTTCATTGCAGATTTTGTGAGGTTTTCAGAACAAATCTGCTCTGAAAACTGTTCCAAAAACCGTTGTGGCAACCTACCCTTTCTCTCCTTTTTTTGATCCACAGCTGATTCTGAACTGCATCAAAAAACACCTGAACTTGTGGCTGTAACCTTAGGCAAAAGAACACCCTCTATAAACCAACAGTAACCACAGAGAACACCACAATTATATCTCCAGTTCTGATGAGCTCCTGACACCTTAGGGTATCTTCATACAGGACATACATGGTGCAGATTATCCATGGAGGAAAATCCGCAGTGTATATGCTACAGTACCAGCAAAGTGGACGAGGTGAAATCCATCGGGAATCCTCAGAGAAACTGACCTGTGATGCAGATTTCAAATCCTCAGCATGTCAATTTATGCTATCGATTTCTACTGCTGTTTATTTCTTAGGGCGCCTTCACACGGTGTGCATTTTGTTTTCCATGACTGAAACTCAGCTCTATTCATTTAGATGTGGAGGCAAGTACATGGATTTCTGCAAGCCTGATTCAGGTGGATGGAACTGATTTTCAGTCGCAGAAAATTCTGAAACCAAATCCACAACATGTGAAGGCACCCTTATGAAATTCCTAGGGAGAAATCTGCGGCAAATTCCCAGTAAAATCAGCAGTAAATCGTCATGTAACTCAAATACATAGTGGGGGATTTTGGCTGATTTTCACGCTATGATATACATCCCATGTGGTCACACGGCTAATATCTGCCACTGATCCAGCAGTGGAAAACTGGTGATTTCCGCTTCTAAATCTCCATTCAAAAGTCAACCAACAGTTAACTTTAAAGGGGTATTCCCATCTTAGACAATGGGGCATATAGCTAGGATATGCCCCCATTGTCTGATAGGTGCAGGTCCCACCACTGGGACCCACACCTATATCGAGAACGAAGTGGGGAGCGCCGTGCCTGGTGGACCTCGGGTTTCCTGGGATCTGGCCTGCACCAGGCGCAGCGCCCTGCTGCTCCCATAGATATCATGGGGGAGCACACCACGCATGCGCAGCCACCGCTCCCATTCATTTGTAGTGCTCGGCTATTTTCGGCGGCCTCATAGAAATGAATGGAGGGCGGCTGCGCATGCGCAGCCGCCCTCCATTCATTTCTATGGAGGCTCCGTTCTCGATATAGGTGCGGGATCCGCACCTAAAAGACAATGGGGGCATATGCTAGCAATATGCCCCTATTGTCTAAGATGGGAATAACTCTTTAATGTAAAAATACACCTTGTGTACACAGTGTGTAGTGTGTTTTTTCAGTAGCTGATTTGAAAAATCCTTGTGAAGTAACATGTGAAGCAGATTTGATTGTAGATTTCATAGAAGTTAGTGGGGAACTAGGAAAAACTCAACTAAAAGCCCACCACCAAATTACAAATCTGCCACCAAAAACTACCTGTTTTCAAGAGCTACTGATTGTTCTGCCATGTAAACATAGCCTTAAAGGGGTTGTCTCATCTTGCCTAATGGGGGCATATCGCTAGGATATGCCCCCATTGTCTTATAGGTGCGGGTCCCACCGTTGGGACCCGCACCTATATCGAGAACGGGGCCCCGCAAGGTGGTGGCTGGAGGACTCCGGTCCGGCCACCACCAAGCCGGCTCCCCATAGAAATGAATGGGAGCGCACCGCGCTTGCGCGGCCACCGCTCCTATTCATTTCTATTGAGCCAACGGAAATAGCCGAGCCAGCGCTCGGCTATCTTCGCCGGCCACATTGAAAATGAATGGAGGCGGCTGCGCATGCGCAGTGCGCCCCCGTTCGCTTTCGGGGCCCCGTTCTCGATATAGGTGCGGGTCCCAGCGGTGGGACCCGCACCTATAAGACAATGGGGGCATATCCTAGCGATATGCCCCCATTAGGCAAGATGAGACAACCCCTTTAAAGTGGCTTTTCTATCATAGATATCTATTGCATATTCTGATGGTTAGGAGTCCAACTGCTGGGACCCTTCACTGATTTAGAGTAAAGGTCCTGATCCCACAGAGGGGTCATGAATTTACACTTACGCTCTAATAGGGCTCATGTACACGACCATAGCCTGTTTTGCGGTCCATAAATTGCGGATCTTTTTGCAAAACGGAACGTCCTGCCCTCTATAGAACAGTCCTATCCTTGTCCATAAAATGGACAAGAATAGGACATGTTCTTTTTTTTTTTTTTGCAGGTGCCACAGAAAGGACATACAGATGCAGACAGCACGCAGTGTGCTTTCTGCATCTTTTGAGGCCCCATTGAAGTGAATGGGTCTGCATCCGACCCGCACAATATGTGGATCGGATGTGGAACAAAACTATGTTTGTATACGAGAGCCCTTAAAATCTATTGGAGTTACAGAAAAAGTGAGTGTGAATGAATCCGTTGGATTCAGTGTGGATTAATCATTGCCAGGGCAGAGTTTATTTAACACACTGGCTGGGAATTCTGCCCCAGGCCCTGACATTGCTGAAAACCTATACTTGGGTTTCTTTTCGCTTTAGTATACCCTCAGGCCTTCTCTACCATTTAGCAGAATCACTCCCTTGATGCAAACAATGATCGGTTTGTTAAATCGGAGGTATCATTTTTGGCATGAAGATGTTTACCATGTTGCACTTTTTTTTCTGGGATAGGCTGAAGACGGAAAGAATTCTAGCATTAATATATACAAAGGGATAAAGGAGTTTATTATGGTACGTGGTAAGAAAATAAATCTATGTACAATACAGCTCAGGGATCAAGTGAAGAATATGTCCCTCTGGATTATTTATTTTACTAAAGTTTTTTATGAAATATAAAACAAGCAATAAACTATGTAAATCAATCACTAAAAATACTATCTGGTGTGCACTTTACTAGTGTAATACAATAAAAGCCAGTTCCAGCAAAGAAGGGGTTAGTTCATCTATCCGGCCCCTGCCTCAGGGTAAAAAGGAGGTGAATGATGGCCTTGAGGGGGTGGGTGGCGGGAAGCTCAGGACTAATAACATGCACGCACTGACTTCTGCAGACTCAGCAGACCTTTGACAGAAGGGGGAATTATTACAGAGAGTAGCAGCACTTGACCTGCACATTACAAGCAACACTCTGACCCTGCCTATTGCTTGGCTGTCGGAAAATTAGGGTGCTGAAACATGTTTAGGTTTTTTGATAAAGTTCTTGAAGCCTAAATCTGGAGTGGATCATAAAAGGAGAGAAAATATAAAGGATATTTACAACTTCTCATTTTTTTCTTCAAAATCTGCATCAGAAAAACCTGAACGTGTGTCAGGCTTTTAAAAAGCAAAAAAGGAAATAAAAATTAGGGAGTGAGATGGATTTTATGCTGGCCATAGTCACTAGAGCGCAACATATGTGAATAAATATATTCTATATGTAGATTTCGATATGATACCACAGACATGATGATTATTTGCAGGATATTGGTGAATGACACCGTAGTAGACAGAAGAGTCATGAGAGCGATTTAGTCTTGTCTCGGATATAGATAAGTGGTAGATTAATTGCAAGTGTAGGAGGATGTCTGACTCCAGTGCCTTAACCTCTATTAAACCAGGGAAATGGGTCTTTTTCATTTAACGTTCTCATTTTTAACAAACAATGAGATTTATAAAAACTAATGCAACTGAAAAAGAACAGGATCGCCAAGAGTAGACATTCAAAAGTTTTTTTCTAGGATATCTGTGGTGTTTACCAGATATGCGTGTGTACATCTTCCTTATGCTTTATTTTCTTCCCCATGCTTTTCTTTTTCAGTTTGACACTTCTGACCAGTTTTCACCATGTAGACAAATAACACTGGTTTATTACATCCTGTATGTAACACTTCCTGTTGCTGTATCCAACCAAACCCATGATGCACTTCTTCTTTCCCTGCCACAGCTCCAGCACCACCCCAAACAACACCGAGCTAGTTTATAGCTCCTCCCACCAGCTAGTTACATAGACACCACCCTATCACTGCCCCTAACACCCAGCTAGTTTATAGCTCCTCCCATCAGCTAGTTACATAGACACTACCCTATCACTGCCCCTAACACCCAGCTAGTTTATAGCTCCTCCCACCCAGCAAGTTACATAGACGCTCCCCTATCACTGCCCTTAACAACACCCAGCTAGTTTAAAGCTCCTCCCACCCAGCAAGTTACATAGATGCTCCCCTATCACTGCCCCTAAAAACACCCTACTAGTCTATAGCGCCTCTCACCCAGCAAGTTACTTAGACGCTCCCCTATCACTGCCCCTAAAAACACCCTGCTAGTCTATAGCGCCTCTCACCCAGCTAATTACATAGACACTCTCCTATCACTGCCCCTAACAATACCCAGCTAGTTTATAGCTCCTCTCTCCCAGCTAGTTACATAGACACTCCTCTATCATTGCCATTAACACCCAGCTAATTTATAGCCCCTCCCACCCAGCTAATTACATACACTCCCCTATCACTGCTCCTAACAACACCCTGCTAGTTTATAGCTCATCCCAACAGTTAGTTACATAGACGTTCCCCTATCACTGCCCCTAACACCCAGCTATTTTATAGCTCCTCCCACCCTGCAGTTACAAAGACACTCCCCTATCACTGCTCCTGTTGCTGCTTTGACACGCCCATGATGTTTCCTATGTTAAATAAGCAGTCCCTTCAAAGGCAATGTCACCAGTTTTATGCTGTCCTATCCCTCCCCAACTATAACCATCATCAATGGAGAGAGAGGGATATAAGGACTGGATGAGCATGCACTCCAGCGATTGTTTTGTGCTGGAGCTCCTCAATACTAATTTTGGAAAAATGACTGGCTAAGTTCAATGAAGTTACCCAGTGTTTTGCCCAGGGTCTCTGTCACCAGTTTATGCTAGCTTCAGATCTGGCAGTATAAAACTATTCAACAGATTGCCTTTAAATATTAGCTCTTTGTGTTATGGCGCCCCCTGGTGTTATTTTGATTCCCAGTCAGAACATCCATCTAGTGTGTCCAGTGCTGGTGGCCACCAAATGGTCAGTAGCTCAGTCCCACAGCCCAGATCCTCTTGTGCGGTGGAGTGACTCCTGCTGATGTATAGCATCAGTGCACTGCAAGGCGGCAATGCTAAAAATATGACAACCCATTCTACACCACTGTCTTTAAACTGATTTCCATACAGGTCTCCCAGTGTTTCCTTACACTTTATATTTGGTGTAGATTAAATTTTGCACATACACTTGAAATATACCGCACTTTGGCCATGAGGCAGAAGTACCATTCTCCATGGAATTTGCATTTATATATCGCTTTTAATATAGGAAGAAGGGAACGGTTATGTGTGAAAAGGGAAATAACTGTCCCATTGTGTATCTGAAGGAGGGTCATGCTGGCAGTAGGACTTATCAAAAATTCTCACGTTTTTATGAGGCAGCAAAGTCAAGTGGATTTGGGGACCATTCAGGGTCTCCCAAGCTGTTCTGGAATGAAAGTCTACATTACTATCCGGGTGACTCGGAATGAAGTGAAACATTATAGGCTGATTATTCCATTTCTTTTGGGGTTTTATTATAACTTAATAAAAAGTAATCTGCTGTATTGTACAGTAGGCTTATAATGTCTAGTTATAGTTATAGACCCTGCAACTACAATGTAAACTGGAATATGATAGAAAATTATGTCCCCACTACTGCGACCCAATCAGAAAGTTTCACAATTTAGACATAGCCTTGATGACCAAATAAAACGTTCTTTGTGAGGCTATAGCTGGCATCAGACACAGTTTTAGGTCTAATGTGCACCACCTTCGATTCATAAGAAGACATAAACAAAATCATGACTACTCCACCAGCGTGTATGAAGGTATTCTCCACTTAAAGCATTGGGATTCATTTACAAAGACTTTACACCTATTTTCTGGCATAAAAAAGTTTGGTGAAAATGGCATTTAGTACAATAAATTTCAGAGTATTTATGCAGGAGTCAGTTTTTGACGCATAGACATAATAATGAGGGATGAGCGAATCGACTTCGGATGAAACATCCAAGTCGATTCGCATAAAACTGCTCCAGTGCTCCATACAGAATTAGAATGTATTGGCTCAGATGAGCCGAAGTGGTACCTTGGATCCTAACCTGAGTTCGGGAAATGTTTTTTTACAGTAAAAATGAATTTATGAAGTTACTACGCAAAGTCTGGTAAGACTTCGCAAAGTAATAACTTTGGCTCATCTGAGCCAATACTGCTCCATACAGTATAAGAACAAAGTTTTCATCCCTAATAATAATAGATGCAGAAAATTTATTAAGAAGCCTTCGTCTCTTAATGAACTGGTTGCATGTGGGCTTTTTACTAAGACTGAAGTGTGAAATTATTTAGTAAATCACCCCCATTATATTTAGGAGTCAATTCACACAACCATGTCTGTTTTGCAGACCGCAAACTGTGGATCCACAAAATACTGATACTGGCCACGTGCACACAGCATTGCAGTGGAGACCCATGAGAGTGCTCATTACACAGGAGGTGTGGTGAGTGTAGCACTGCTAGCACTAGTATTACTCACTACTGCCTCAACTTGTGTCTGAACAGCGTATAGTATCCGGATGTAGTATGAGTAAGCGTGCACTTTGACCTGCTGCTGTGTGATGGGAAGAGCGCGATGGATCTATAGAGCGGTAGCACCATCTGAAGCAGGAGAGATACGTTGTTTTATTCACTTTTTGTCTGCTCTGAGGCCTGATGAAGGTTATAGAGAGCTACATAAGACTGGGATCTGATGAAGATTGGGGGTTTGATATGAGGTCTGATGAAGATTGGCTGTCTGACCTGAGGTCTGATGAAGATTGGGGGTCTGATCTGAGGTCTGATGAAGATTGGGGGTCTGATCTGAGGTCTCATGAAGATTGGGGGTCTGATCTGAGGTCTGATGAAGATTGGGGGTCTGATCTGAGGTCTGATGAAGACTGGGGGTCTGATCTAAGGTCTGATGAAGATTGGGGGTCTGATCTGAGGTCTGATGAAGATTGGGGGTCTGATCTGACGTCTGATGAAGACTGGGTGTCTGATCTGAGGTCTTATCAAGATTGGGGGTCTGATCTGAGGTCTGATGAAAATTGGGGGTCTGATCTGAGGTCTGATGAAGACTGGGGGTCTGATCTAAGGTCTGATGAAGATTTGGGGTCTGATCTGAGGTCTGATGAAGATTGGGGGTCTGATCTGAGGTCTGATGAAGATTGGGGGTCTGATCTAAGGTCTGATGAAAATTGGGGGTCTGATCTGAGGTCTGATGAAGGAAGATTGGGGGTCTGATCTGATGTCTGATGAAGATTGTGGGTCTGAACTGAAGTCTGATGAAGACTGGGGGTCTGATCTGAGGTCTGATGAAGACTGGGGGTCTGATCTGAGGTCTGATGAAGACTGGGGTTCTGATCTGATGTCTGATGAAGATTGGGGGTCTGAACTGATGTCTGATGAAGATTGGAGGTCTGACCTGAGATCTGATGAAAATTGGCGGTCTGATCTGAGGTCTGACTAACATTGTGGATCTCATATGAGGCTTGATTAACATTGGTGTGATTTACTGTCTGATGAAAATTGGGGGTCTGATTAAAATTGAGGGTCAGATATCAGGTCTGGGGAATATTGGGGTCTGATCTGCAGTCTGGTTAACATTAGGGGTCTGATCTCAGGTCTGATGAAAGTTTAGAAAAGTTGGGTAACAGCTGGTAAAGGCCATATTGATGGTCACCCAGCTTTCCTAGGTAGGGATTGTAGATCTTATAATCACAGGGGATTCAGGTGTGATGAAAAATATTTTTTCTAAAACCTAGGTTAGTCTTATACAGCGAAAAATACTCATTTCAGCTCTGCACTTGTTTGTTGGCTGATCCAATCATTTGTGCAGCACATAAAATCATCATTTGTTGGCAGCACATTGCCTGGTGTAAACATGGACAAGCTGCTTGCGAACAACAAAACTGTACGGGGCCACTCAATCATCAATATACAGAGGTGATGACTGCTGAATGGAAGCAAATGGCAATAATGAAGAATGAATGCTCCTATGAATGCTCATTCTATATTACTGCTCAGTGTATCGGGCCGTGCAGATATAAATGTGGAGTATTATTAGTACATGAAGCAGTACTTGTGCTTCTTGTAGCTTTAGAGAAACCTTACCCTTGAACTGATGGAAAGTGCTAATAAATAAATGTGCAGTAACGGAAGCCATCATTCTGCACTGCCGTGTGAATCTGCTTAACCCCTTATGTTACGCCTAGTCTGTGGCTTTCTGCCTAATTCACTGTACCTCATACATAGGCCACATGGACATAACATGACAGGAAAAGGGAAAGAGCTACATGAACACGGTTATGTGACCACAGCCCAGAACAGAGGATAGGTGCCATAAAGGTAAAAGGAATACATTACATAATTACAGCTACAGATGTTGATGCAGAATGGAGAACCCCTTTAAGAATGGTTTGGGAAAAAATGCCACTTGCAGTCCTGTATCCTGTGCCTTGAAAGTTGTATGTAGTAAGTAATGTTCCTTTCCTCTTGTCAACACTGTGGTTTTTTTGGTCGGTATATGACATTGCCATTTATCTGTCTTCATTAGTCAAACCCCCAGCTCCGCATAAAAATATGTAAGAGAAGGATATATCTAGCAGAGCAAACCACAGTAAATGAATCCGCTACAGCTGCATGCCAGTGAGAACGCATGCACAGAACTGCCATTTTCTCAGATGTGGTTTCTGGAGGCTTTTTGAGGTCACTTTTAGAAACACAGGTCAAGGCCTACAGATACATGTGTATACATCCCTAGTATATGTATGTGAGCGAGGGTCTTTTATGTGGGGGGCTCTCTTTGAACATGCAGATGTTCAGGCTGCAGCAGGGAGGTCTTTGTGATGTATCAGTTTGGTATGTTGTGGTAAAGCCAATATAAATACATAAGTGTACATTTATTTATGTCTACAGAATATCAATAGCATGCTGAGGGGTCTGCTGGACACAACATTGCATATAGCTCTGGTAACAGAAGGAGGCCTTGGCATGCCAACAGTGTCTCTTCTTTCATTAAGCTATGAAAAGTTCCTGGTTATTCTCCAAAAGACAGTCAAAATGCTTGTCCGTACAGAAGTGTGAATAAAATAGCTGTTTGTGCACCATTTCTGCATGTCGCACTGACCAGACGCTATATGACACCGCCATCTGCTGGTAAATATCTGACATGCTGAAGACTGTTTTTTTTTTGTACAGTACATCTCCTTTATTGGTTCGCTTTTGTTACATTTATTTTACATGGTAAATGGGAAAATCAATAATTCTACCATTGTTTTTTTATATACTTTTTTTTTTACTGAGGACAGTGATTGACTGCAGCAATCACATGCTGTATATCAGCACATCACCGTTGCTACTTGCAAACAAGCATTAGCAGAAGGAGCGGACCAGCACCACAGAGAATGGCACTGGAGATAGAGAAAAGGGCTTGTCCAAGATTTTTACTTATCTTGGTTAACCCCTTTAAGGCCCCCTTCACACCTGCGGCGCGGGGCTCCGGCAGGCTGTTCAGGTGGGTGAACAGCCCACCAGATCCGTGCTGCTGCAGGTGCACATGTGGGGCCGGAACTACACTCCGGCCCCTTTCACTGTAATGGGGGCGGGCCGCAGGTCCGGCTGCAGCACGGCAACCCCTGTTGAGAGGCGGCCGGAACGAAAATACATGTTGCCCCGCGCTGCAGGTGTGAAAGTAGCCTAATTTTGCTTTTTTTCTTTTGTTCTACTTGACATGGCCTAATAGGCAGATGCCTCTGGCAGATATGGAGGCCTTTATCAAACACCAACTGCCACCATTGTGTGATGCTGACGGTTTCACAAACTCTTCTGTTGCCATTATAGCATCTAAGGATTTAGACTGCCAGGATCAGAGATAACTCTGATCATGGCTGTTGCTGGGGTTGGTTGTATAGTATAACAGGCACCTACAGCTGATGATGTCCATGTTGCCACCAAAAAATGCTGAGTGGTGCCAAAAAAAAAAATGTGGTGGATGTCCATCGATCAGACATTACTAGGATATCCTAACAATATCTCACCAATGTGTATCCCAAGACAATGCCTTTGAAGGGTTACTTCAGCCACAAACATTTATTATATATCCACCGGAAGAGGACACTGAATGAAGTTCTGGGAAACTATGGGAGCTGCTGCTCCAATGAAGCTCCATGGGGGTGACAAAGTTGAGTGCAGCATCACACGCGACTTGTGACCTGCAACCAAGAATCCAGCATTTGGATTACTGGGTGACAATACAACCCCATTAATGATCATTAGCTGCAATGTCACAGTAGACATGACATTCTTCATGTTATGCATGACATTTTGCCGTGAAGCCCTAGCCATGACTGATGGTATTAAACTGGCACGTCTTGTGGATTGTTTGTGGTATGCAGTGTTTAGTACCTACCAAGAGTGCTGAGGGAGATCACACTAGTGACCCAGCAACAGGCCAGGGTTATGTGCACCAAAAGCTCATTAGTGTACATGGGAATAAAGGCTAGCTCATCTGTTCCTATCCCACTGAAGAGATACTGTAGAACAGGGGTGCACAACCTGCGGCCCGGGGGCCACATGCGGCCCTCGATACCATTCTATGCGGCCCCAACCATCTGGTGACAGACATGTATGTTTATGTATTGTGGCTGCCCACATGTATTTTTCATGTATTTCATGCATTAGATGGGAATCCTGGAGGTGTAACTAGTCATTTATGATATATACAGTATGTTCAATATGTCATAAATACAATATTTCAGTTGGTAATACCCCTTTAAGATTTATTTTCGGCCCTTGGGATTGGTTCAATGTGACAATGTGGCCCCCAACCAGAAAAGGTTGTGCACCTCTGCTGTAGAACAAACTGCCGCAAAAGGTACCGCTACTGAGGTGCTATTCTTACACACAGGACCGCTGAGGCCACTTCTAGTCTGAAGAAAGGAGTGGATTTGTGCCCCCAGAATTTGGTGCGTAATCGGCACCAAATTTTGTGGCCAAAAAACTTTTTGGAACTAGCCCTAAGGGTACGGCCACACATTCAGGTTTCCGGATGCAGTTTTGGAAGCCAGAATCAGGAGTGAATCATAGAATGAGAGAAATGACTTATGACCTCTTTTTTCTTTAATTCACCCCTGGTTTCGGCTTCCAAAACTGCATGCAGAGACCTGACCATGTAGTCTTACCCTACTGATACCACAGGATAAATTTAGAGACTTTCTTAAAGGGGTTGTGCAGGCCATATATTGATGGTACCACTTGGAACCGAACCAGAGTTCGGGAAATGTTTTTTTACAGTACAAATTAACTTATGAATTCATTACGCAATGTCTCGCGAGACTAACTTCGGCACATCGGAGCCAATACATTCTAATACTGTACAGAGTGCTCTCTCCATACAGTAATGAACTGAGGTTTTATGTGAATCAACTTCGGATGTTGCATCCAAAGTTGATTCGCTCATCCCTATTGATGATCAGGATAGGTCATCAATACCTGATTGGAAGGGGTCCGGCACCCCCACCAATCAACTATTTGAAGAGGAGGCAGTGCTCCATGCGAGCGCTGCTTCCTCTTCATTACACTGACCGTCATCTCGGAAGTGAAGTTTTATGATGAGTACTGGCTCTATTCACTTGAATTGAGCGAGTACTTATAATTACACTATGCCACCGCTCTACAGCAGACGACGTGTAGCGTTATGACCAGGAAGCAGCGCTTGCATGGAGCATCTGTTATTCTTCAAACAGCTGATCGGACCCCCGCATCCTTACGATAGGTCATCAATATATATGGCCTGCACAACCCCTTTAAAGGGTTATTCTAATTTTAGACAATGGGCGCATAAAGCTAGGATATGCCCCCATTGTCTTATAGGTGCGGGTCCCACTGCTGGGACCCGAACCTATATCCAGAACGGAGCCCCCGAACGGAATGAGGGCGCACTGCGCATGCGCAGCTGCCCTCCATTCATTTATATGGGGCTGCCGAAAATAGCCAAGCGCTCCATGCAAGCGCTGCTTCCTGGTCATAACGCTACACGTCGTCTCCTGTAGAGCGGTGGCGTAGTGTAATTACAAGTACTCGCTCAATTCAAGTGAATAGAGCCCCCATTCATTTCTATGAGCGCAGCGGGGAGCTGTGCCTGGTGGTGGCCGGACCCCCGGAAACCCGGGGTCCACCAGGCGCAGCGCTCCCCACTCCGTTCTGGATATAGGTGCGGGTCGCAGTGGTGGGACCCGCACCTATAGGACAATGGGGGCATATCCTAGCGATATGCCCTCATTGTCTAAGATGAGAATACCCCTTTAAGTCTATGCCTTGATAAGTAGTTTTGGCAGCACTAGGTGGACTTACATTATATTAGGCAGCTGATCGGTGTATATATACAGGCGCACATACATGTTTACATCACATACATATACACAGGAATATACAGACATTTACTCTGGCTAAGCATCAGCCAGATAATCACTAACAAATGTTTGTAGGAATGCTCATTAGTGATGATCCGCCAGTGTAAAGGTGTCGTGAGACGCTCATTCATCGGGTAATAAGATTGTTGGTGCAGGCACCTAAAACATCATTTGTTGGCAGCAGATTGTGCCGACTAAACAGCATCTGCTTCTGGCAAATAATGATTCTGTATGGGGAAGAGAGATGGCATTAGTGATTGTTCCTCCCTATACTGTGGAGAAGATCGCTGCATGTAAATGAAGTGGTCTCCTCCGCTGACAAGCAGTTTTTTTCGGGGGGGAATGAACGCTTCCTTCCTGACAATCGTCTTGAGCAGTGTAAAGGGGCCTTTAGGAATGGCTTGCTCTTGCCACTTATTTCCTGCTGCTGATTGCTCATTAACTCCTTGGTGAAGAAGTGCCAAACCGGGCTATTTAACTCCTTAACCCTTACAGTACCAGCGCCGTACATGTACGGCGCTGGGACGATGCGGGCACATGGCGCCCGCTCGCGGGTGCGGCGGGCGTCATGGCCGGCAAGTCTCTGCTGTTTCTAACAGCAGAGACTTGCCGCTACTTACCCGATCGGCGGCGTCTTCCTGGGCGATTAGATGCCGTGATCACACGTGATCACGGCATCTAGTTGCGTCTAAACCCGGAAGCGTTCGCTTCCGGGTGGTGTACAGACACCCCGTGTGGCCAATCGGGGTGTCTGTACACCGTATGAAAACTGTAATCCTCGCTGGTGAGGATTACAGTTTTCAAAGTGCAATTCTTATTCTGGCCACTAGATGGCAGGCCAGGATAAGAAATGAGCAATTCATCGATTTCTGATTCTATAAAATCCATAATTGCTCATAAAGAAAAAAAAAAAAGCCACAATATATAAGCCCATATATGAGCTTTCAAATAGTAAAACAAAATTAAAAAAAATGTTAAAAAATATATAAAAAATAAAAAAGATATAAAAGTTCAAATCACCCCCTTTCCGTATAAGTAAAAATAAATACCTAAATAACACTAAATATAGACATCATGGGTATCACCGTGACCGAAAACGCCCGTACTTTTAAAATATAAAAAAAAAATCCAATACGGCGAATTGTGTGGCGGAAAAAAGCGTCCAAATGGCGATTTGCCATTTTTTGTCGCTTTTTTTTTCTAAAAAAAAATTAAATAAAAAGTGATCAAAAAGTCATACACACCCCAGAATGGTATCAATAAAATCTTCAGATTGTCCCGCAAAAAATGAGCCCCCATACAGCTCTGTACACATAAATACATAAAAGTTATAGGGGTCAAGATATGACAAGGAAAAAAAAAAAAGGGCAACTTTCTAATTATTTTTCACTATCAAAACGCAGGAAAAAGTATACATATTAGGTATTGCCGGATTCGTACTGACCAGTAGAATGAAAGTAACGGGTCAGTTTTAATGCACATCGAACGCTGTAAATAAGAAACCCGTAGAACTGTAGCGGAATAGCGTTTTTTTGCAATTTCACCTGATTTGGAATTTTTTTCCCGCTTCCCACTACACCATATGCAATATTAAATGGTGGCGTTGGAAAGTACAACTTGTCCCGCAAAAAACAAGCCCTCATACAGCTATGTGAACAGAAAAATAAAAGAGTTATAGCTGTTTGAAGGCAGGGAGCGCAAAACGAAAATGCATGACCGAAAAAACCTCCGGTACTGAAAGGGTTAAATACCACAGTCAATAGCGACCATAGCATATAAGTAGATTAGAGGGAGGGGGCTCCCTCCCTCAGGAATCAGCACCCCACAATCTCATTCAACAATGAAAACTAGAAGTTGTCCAGCTAAAATCAAGCCTTCACATAGCTCTATAGACAGAAAATTTTAAAAGTTATGGGTCTTGGGATGTAGTGATACAAAAACATTTTTTTTTAAATGAGTTTTTATTGTAAAAAAAAAAATATGTATTTGGTAATGCTATAATTGTAATGACTCAGAGAATGTTATTTACGTCGTAAAATAATCAGTAAGTTATGTGTGCCCCAAAAGGGTGTGCCCAACTTGTCCCGCATTAAAACAAGCCTTCATATGGCTATATGGATGGAAAAATATATTTATTTTTATATTATAAAAAAAATACAGAAGTTACTTGCTTAGCTCTTGGAACACAACAAAAAAAAATTGCTTTGTTACTGTCACTAAGGGGTTAGTACGTAAAAATGCCTTTTAGGGTAAATGCACACGATCAGGATTTATCTGCGGACAATCCGCACTGAAATCCGCAGGTGTTCTCAGTGAAATTCGTGCGGTAAATCCGCACCAATTGGTGCGGATTTGCGTGCGGATTTTTTTTTCAAGTGAATGGAGAAAATACTCATGAAATCCAGACAGGAAAAATAAAATAAATTGACATGCTGCGGATTGTAAAATCCGCACCGCAGGTCAAAATCCGCACTAAAAAAATCCGCATCATGTGCATTGAGAATTTCAAATTGTCATAGAATATAATGTACATGACCTACGGACCGGATTTTCCGCACGCAAATCCGCACGTAATCCTGATCGTGTGCATTCATAAAAGGTAAATAAATAAAATATTCACAGATACGCTCCTATAGGCATATACATATTACACACTGCTCACCAACGCTACATATATACATAATCACATGTGTATACACAAGCACATACTGTATGTCAGAGAAGATACCCAGACTCATGTTGGCACACGCCATACAGGATATATGACGAAGCAGTCACCTGCCATACACATAGGGGACACATGTTAAATCGATAAATAAAAAATAGGGTGAAAAAACATGCCATACAGGAAACATATTAGGCACGTATAAATACCATATAGGTATCACATAGGGAACAAGCCGGATACATATCAATAGATAACCATACATGTCACCTATAGGAACCCTATAGGTACCATACGGGACATATATATTGAATATGTACCAGAAGAATATAGATATGATATAGGACAGGTATAAGTACAAGGATAATGAGTCCATGGGCCAGATCTGCAGGTTGGGAGCTTCCTATACTAGTTGGATAGTATGAACAGGTGGTTGTGGAGCCGACAACTAGCAGTTGCACGGACTCCTCATAGTAATTATACCTGATACAGACTCCATCCTGTGCATTTACAGACAGCCTGAAGCGGCTTACATAACCAGTCATGCTGGAGATAGAGCGCTTGCAGATCGTGACGTCACTAGGAAGCGCCGATTGGAGGATTGTGGAACTGACAAGTGCGAAGCTTCCCGAGCTCAGGACGACCGCTGTCATTGTGGCCAGCCGTGTGTGACTCCTGGAGGTCATCATGCCGCGAGGTAGCCGCAGCACTTCCCGCACTGCGCCCAGGTAAGAGGACTGGACTGATCTACAGACCTACATGACAAGGTCACTGCATACCCTTCGGATAAAGTCATGGTGTAACTGTAGACGTGTGTGACCGCTGAGAACGTGCAGGGGTGGAAAACGGCTCCATCTAAAAATGGGATATTGGAGAACATTTCTCAATTCTGTGTATTTTGTACATTCCTCTGTGATCTTGTAGACACTGATGTTTCAGGGGACAGGTCCTACTGACCCTTCAACTAACACACACAGGATTATAAGAGTAGTGGTCTGTGCAAGTGAGTGATATGTCACGTCACATATAGAGACTATTGGCCTGTACCTAGAGCAGTGGTGGCAAACCTATGGCACGGGTGCCAGAGGCGGCATTCAGAGCCCTCTCTGTGGGTACCCGCACCCTGGAAAATATCTATGTTGTACCAATATGCCTTAGAATTTTCCTGCCATTCATCTGCACAGGGCGCACTATGAACAGCACAGGCAGTGCACTGAATGTAGGCAGGCTGTTATAGCTAAATGATAATGTACATGGAGGATACACTATATTGGTATTCAGGGTAAATTGCCATGTTGGCACTTTGCTATAAATAAGTGGGTTTTGGGTTGCAGTTTGGGCACTCGGTCTGTAAAAGGTTCGCCATCACTGTCCTAGAGGTTATTTACCATACAATTCCACCGGTACCTCCTAGAGGTTATTTCTCTCTACCCCTATATGCTATTTCCTATAGACTTCACCCTGTACCTCCTAGAGGCTAATTCTCTATGCTCTGAGGGTTTTTCCCATAAAATTCTCCTTTACCTCCTAGAGGTAATTTGCATGTTCCTCCTAGAGGCCATTTCGCATACACTACCCCCCTGTACCTCCTAGAGGTCATTTTCTATAGACTTCTCCATGTACCTCCTAGAGGCCATTTTCCATAGACCTCCCCTTGTACCTCCTAGAGGCCATTTTCCCTAGACTCCCCCTTCCCCTTCAAAGTGGTGCAGATTGGCACAATTTTGGCTCAATTTGATGCAGTTTTTCTACTCGTTCCAAAAGGGGACTTGGCTTAGTGAGAAGGGGCAGGCTTTGATGAAAAGAGGGTGGTGGAAGCAGTGTTTTGTGCCAAAGTTGTGCCACTGTTCTGGCATAAAATTCTGTCTCAAAGTAAGCCAACCTATAGCTGGTATAGAGTCAGAGAAAAGTGTCTCTCCCTGCAGCATATTTATGAGCTCCTGTGATACATCTGCAGGTCTAGACAGCCGGTCTGAGCTTACGCCATCTACAGGATTAGTAAATCTGCCCCACAGCGTGCGGTTGTGAGAGTGAAACCTATGGGCTCATGCGTACGGTGTGCACACCCTGTGCCATGTGTATGTAGTACATATGGCATCTGATGTAACATACCATCTTTTTTTTTATCCAATGGATTTTAAAAGATTAAATATGCTTGCAGTTTATTAGAAAAAATTTTGTAAAAGATGTTAATCTCAGTTTCCTTTGTTTTGGCAGCCCTGCCCCCTCTCATGCCCCAGCTCCTGCACATCCACCCCCTTCTGCTGTATCCACAGCCCCATCCCAGGGGCCAGGATTAATGGCTCAGATGGCTACTACAGCAGCTGGTGTGGCAGTGGGGTCAGCAGTTGGACATGTCCTTGGTGGAGCACTGACTGGTGCCTTTAGTGGTGGCAGCTCTGAGCCTGCGAAGCCAGCTCCTGTACAGGTCGGTATCAGCATAGATATATATAAATATATAGTGCCTTGCGAAAGTATTCGGCCTCCTGGAACTTTTCAACCTTTTGCCACATTTCAGGCTTCAAACAAAAATATATAACATTTTTGGTGAAGAATCAACAACAAGTGGGTCACAATTGTGAAGTGGAACGAAATTTATTGGATCATTTAAACTTTTTTTGTAATAATAAAACTGAAAAGTGGGGCGTGCAAAATTATTCGGCCCATTTACTTTCAGTTCAGAAAACTGCCAGTTAAAACTAGATAGGAACACACAGCTTTTTTAAATTCTGTTTCCTGAACATTATTATGGGGGCTGCCTTCTTGCCTGAGCTGTTCTTAAGCACTTCCCGATTACCCAACGTAAATTTACATAGTAGGTCGAGCATTTAAGAATGGCGCCCAGCCACAAGCGGAGTGGACACCATAGCCGCCGGGTACCTGCTGTTTTAAACAGAAGTCACCCAGGACTAATGTATGTGGTCGATGATAACGGCAGTCGCATACATTTAGCCCTTCAGATGCCTTGGTCAAATGTGACCACCGCATCTGAGAAGTTAAAGACTGGGAGAGTACACTCCCTGCCATGCTCTGGCTCCCCTCAGCGAGGATCGATGGGAGCTGGATGCAGTGTGCGTTAGTCTCTGTATTCTGGCGTAGGACAGGGCCACCGCACGCTAGTTCCTATGCAGAGCCTGCCTGTGGCACCATAAATGGTGCCAGTAGAAAGTACATGTTGTCCCGAAAAAAAACAAGCCCATATACGGCTATGTGAATTAAAAAGTAAAAAAGTTATGGCTTTGGGAGGGCTTAGAGTGACCTCTGGCAGCCAGCTGTTCATCCAATCAGGTCTGTCAGTGGCAGTGTGCAGGGACACCCCCCCCATCTGGTTACACCCAGTTGGACCTTTATTGCAGACTGCTGGCAATTAATTCATACACTTCTAGTAGGAGTTACAGAGGAAAGGCACAACATAGAGCTATATGAAAAGATGCTTCAGAATTATTACAAGTAGTTAGTAAAACAGACATGTCAGGAGAAACCAGCATACAGTACATGATTCATTCAGACTGTTACTTTTAGTTCACTTTTTTTTCTAATAATGATAACATCTATGTTTTT
The DNA here is from genome assembly GCA_900303285.1 of Rhinella marina. Lineage (NCBI taxonomy): Eukaryota > Metazoa > Chordata > Amphibia > Anura > Bufonidae > Rhinella > Rhinella marina. The sequence continues at coordinate 65,739 of ONZH01016972.1, read as the reverse complement.
TCTTTAGGAGACTCTGAGACCCCCTGCTGTCTCCCCACAGCCTCAGTCACAATATGGTCCCTGTCACTATGAAATGAAGCAGTTCTTGGACTGTGCTACCACTCAGACTGACCTTATTCTGTGTGAAGGGTTCAGTGAAGCTTTAAAGCAGTGCAAACTCAACTATGGTGAGTGCAGAGAAGGTCTGCAGAAGGTGGCATTGTGGTCTAGGGCCACCAGTCTGAAGGACTTTCCACAAGGTGAACTACACGTCATTACTCCATGTAACTGCTACTACAAATGTGGGCCCAGGTCTCACTGACCATTGGAGTGGCTTTATACATTACCACATTGTTGGGTCATTAGCAGTCCATTTCCGGGGATGTCCTGCAGTCTCTGGGAATGGAGAGGTGGCCACACATGCACATTTCTCTCCATTCACTTCTTTGAATTGACGTCATCGAAATGAGGAGCCATTCACACACAGCCACTTCTTCATTCACAGCGAGTGTGAGACAGGGGCCTCTGTTCTCAAGGTGATAGGTGGGACCCGCACTTATCTGGTCCAGTAGGTATGCCATAAATATCCTCATGAAAATATCCTATTAAGTTCTTCCAATGTAGCAGAAGTGTAACTTGTAGGTCCTGGGCCCCAGTGTACAATGTGTTACCCGGGGCCATTTATAATACTGGTGTCTGCTTATGAGTCTTTGGGCCTCCTGAAGCTTCAGGGCTCGGGTGTTCTGCTATTTATTTAATCCCTATAGATGGACCTCTGCTTTAGGGCTCATTCAGACGGCCATATGCTATCCGCAAAAATGCGGATCTATTTTTTTTTCGGACAGTTCAATATGTCCGCAAAAAAAAACATTGTATTCCGCATTTTTGCTGACCCATAGACTTCAATGGTGCCACTTCCTGATTTTCACTGACAAGTATAAGACATGTTTCACAGTATTTGTTTTTCCGCATCTAATCTGCAAGAAAAACGGATCTGCATTTTTGCGGACAGCATCTGGCCGTCTGTTTAAGCCCTTAAACGTTTGATACATAGTGGTTTTCTGTCTTTTGCAGGTGTCACCTCTCTTTTGTGATGTCTGTCAGTTACCCAGCTGGTGAGCATACCCAGGAGAAGCCACTTATTCATCACAATGGTTTTCATGTTATATCTTAAAATTGGTTAAAATAATAAATCTGTATTTATATTTTCATGTTATATCTTAAAATTGATTAAAATAAATCTGTATTTATATTTTCCTGCAATATTAAGTTTGCGTCTTTTTTTAAAATTTGAAATGTTTAGCAATACCATATATTTAGTATATTTTATATATTAGGCCTCAGGCACATGACCGTGTTTTTCATCCATTTATTTCACGGATCCGTGTGGCTGTTCTGCAAATTTATTGAACAAATCCTAGAATTGCCCGGATTGCAGATGAGAAGAGCCATTTATATTGATGGGAGGTATCCGTATTTTGTAGATCCATTATCTATGGACCGAAGTGCAGGTATGGCCATGTGCATGAAGCCTAATGCCTATTATTTTCCAGATTATGGGGCACATTTATTAAGACTGTCGTTTTAGACGCTGGTCTTAATATCCCCTATAGCTGGCAGTGGATCCACCGGAGTTATGAATAGGTGCTTCCTCGTTGTCTTACATGTAGACCATTTTCTACGTCTAAACCCGGCGTATAAAATGGTAAATGAGCTCTGGATAGACATGGATCAGCTGTTTGATCAGCTCCATGCTCACCAAGAACAGCACCGTACATTGTATAGCGGCTGTGCTTGGTATCGCAGCTTAGACCCATTTAAGGTGGGTTTGCACTTGCGTTAGGGTATTCCGTTATAGGTTCCATTTGTAACAGAATATAACAGAATTCCCGGATGGAATGCAAAACGGAATTCGTCTGGTTTCCATTATGCTGGACGGAAAACAAAATATATATATATATATATATATATATATATATATATATATATATATATATACATACACACAGTACAGACCAAAAGTTTGGACACACCTTCTCATTCAAAGAGTTTTCTGTATTTTCATGACTATGAAAATTGTAGATTCACACTGAAGGCATCAAAACTATGAATTAACACATGTGGAATTATATACTTAACAAAAAAGTGTGAAACAACTGAAAATATGTCTTATATTCTAGGTTCTTCAAAGTAGCCACCTTTTGCTTTGATTACTGCTTTGCACACTCTTGGCATTCTCTTGATGAGCTTCAAGAGGTAGTCACCTGAAATGGTTTTCACTTCACAGGTGTGCTCTGTCAGGTTTAATAAGTGGGAATTCTTGCCTTATAAATGGGGTTGGGACCATGAGTTGTGTTGGGCAGAAGTCAGGTGGATACACAGCTGATAGTCCTACTGAATAGACTGTTAGAATTTGGATTATGGCAAGAAAAAAGCAGCTAAGTAAAGAAAAACGAGTGGCCATCATTACTTTAAGAAATGAAGGTCAGTCAGTCCGAAAAATTGGGAAAACTTTAAAATGTGTCTCCAAGTGCAGTCGCAAAAACCATCAAACGCTACAAAGAAACTGGCTGACATGAGGACCGCCCCAGGAAAGGAAGACCAAAAGTCACCTCTGCTGCGGAGGATAAGTTCATTCGAGTCACCAGCCTCAGAAATCGCAGGTTAACAGCAGCTCAGATTAGAGACCAGGTCAATGCCACACAGAGTTCTAGCAGCAGACACATCTCTACAACAACTGTTAAGAGGAGACTGTGTGCAGCAGGCCTTCATGGTAAAATAGCTGCTAGGAAACCACTGCTAAGGACAGGCAACAAGCAGAAGAGACTTGTTTGGGCTAAAGAACACAAGGAATGGACATTAGACCAGTGGAAATCTGTGCTTTGGTCTGATGAGTCCAAATTTGAGATCTTTGGTTCCAACCACCGTGTCTTTGTGCGATGCAGAAAAGGTGAACGGATGGACTCTGCATGTCTGGTTCCCACCGTGAAGCATGGAGGAGGAGGTGTGATGGTGTGGGGGTGCTTTGCTGGTGACACTGTTGGGGATTTATTCAAAATTGAAGGCATACTGAACCAGCATGGCTACCACAGCATCTTGCAGCGGCATGCTATACCATCCGGTTTGCGTTTAGTTCGACCGTCATTTATTTATCAACAGGACAATGACCCCAAACACACCTCCAGGCTGTGTAAGGGCTATTTGACCAAGAAGGAGAGTGATGGGGTGCTATGCCAGATGACCTGGCCTCCACAGTCACCAGACCTGAACCCAATCGAGATGGTTTGGGGTGAGCTGGACCGCAGAGTGAAGGCAAAAGGGCCAACAAGTGCTAAGCATCTCTGGGAACTCCTTCAAGACTGTTGGAATACCATTTCAGGTGACTACCTCTTGAAGCTCATCAAGAGAATGCCAAGAGTGTGCAAAGCAGTAATCAAAGCAAAAGGTGGCTACTTTGAAGAACCTAGAATATAAGACATATTTTCAGTTGCTTCACACTTTTTTGTTAAGTATATAATTCCACATGTGTTAATTCATAGTTTTGATGCCTTCAGTGTGAATCTACAATTTTCATAGTCATGAATGAGAATGAGTCTTTGAATGAGAATGTGTGTCCAAACTTTGTACTGTATATCAATCATACTAAAGAACTAAACTATGGAAACAGGAACTACAGTATATAATGTATTTGTAATATACAGTATATATCTTTATATATGTATAAACACGTCTTCTACAACTTCTTTTGATGCTTATATTCTATATTGGATATTTGACTATTCAAATTGACGATTTACAAGACAGCAAAAAAAATAAAAAAAATTATAAAGTCGATTAATGTTTGCTTGTATTACAGAAGTTCAGCAATAAGGGATATGTTTCCAGTCATTTTGCAGAGCAACAAATTGTTCTTGTTCTACTTCTTCTGATTGAAGTGTCCAATTTGATGGTCGTATGAAGTGATGTGCACAATAAATGGCTCAGCAGATCATACCCTCCAGAATACATGGATTGTGCAGATTTGGTGTTTCAGCTACTCTTTGTTGCTTATATTTATTTCATGGCTGGATCAGTTCTTTAGGCCAGCCTGTTCTTTTGCTGTGAAGGTGCTCTTGCTTTGGTTGGAGAAGAAAAAGGTGTTTCTTTGGGGGTTCGAACCTTCTTAGGAACAGAATTGCGGCACTTATCTCGTACATGGGGATTAGAGAGCTTCTGCAAACGTTCTAAATGAGAAACAATTTGTTATATTCAAATATATATATATATAATTTTTGTGTGCTTAGGGCTCGTTCACATCAGCGTTATGCTTTCCGTTTGTGTTTTCCGTTATAACATGGTTATAACGGAAAATAACGGAAACCATAAGACGGAAGTCAAAACGGAAGCCTTTAGAGGCTTCCGTTTTGATCCGTCATATTAGAAGCCTATGAGAATCATAACGGATCCATCTGAGTTCCGTTATGCTGAACGGAAAACAAAGTCCTGTCGACAGGACTTTGTTTTCCGTTTTGCATAACGGGAACCAAATGGATCCGTTATGATTCTCATAGGCTTCTGTTATGACGGATTAAAACGGAATGCCTCTAAAGGCTTCCGTTTTGACTTCCGTCTTATGGTTTCCGTTATTTTCCGTTATAACCATGTTATAACGGAAAACACAAACGGAAAGCATAACGCTGATGTGAACGAGCCCTTATTTTAGTAATATACCAGGAAACACAAGACCAGACAAGTTAAAATCCAGCTTCCTGACCCTTGTTTCCCTATATACAAGCCATCTGGGAGCTTGCAATGCCTTTCCCGGCCATTAAATAGTGTATAGAACTGTTCTAGTTCTGGCACGCCGCTCCTTATATCAGCTGACCTTCAGCGTGCCATGAATATGACCCCTACTGATCCGATATTGACATAAGGATAAGTTATTAAACCCCATTAACTTTCGCATCTAGATAAGATTAATTGGATTAGTGAGCAAACTCTTTAGAGGTGTATTCCTGTCATATTAAGTTATCCCCTAGTCACAGAATAGGGAATAACTACTAGACTGGGTGGAGTCCTACCTCTGGGACCCCCACTGATACCCTGTGGAGCCCCCTGAAATGAACAGAGTGGCCAGTCGGGCTTGCAATGCTGCTCTATGCTGTCACGAACCAGAGGGTGTGAACCCACTGTGCCTCATGCCCTACCTCCTCTAAGGGCATTGTGTAAGTGAACCACTCGATCTTCACAATACCCCTGATGTTGGGGATAGACTTCCTGAGGGGAACACCAGATCGTTACCTCTTGAGGAGGGTTGGAACATGAGGCAGCTGGTCCATGCGGACCAGGAGGTACAGCGGTGGTCAGAGGGCCGGGTCATTACCAGGAGCAACAATGCAGGACCAAAAGATGAGGCAGAAGCGAAGTCAGACAGGCAATGGGTCAGGGCAGGCGGCACACATACAAGTCAGGCTATCTGGGTCGGCAACAAGAGAGTCAGTGCAGGCAGGCAGGGATCAGGTGGGTAGCAGAGTCCGGGAACACAAACAGGAACAATAGCAACCAAAGGCAAGACACAAGGACCTTGACACTGAGGCATCTGGGAAGAGGGCTGAGCCAATTATATATGAGCAGGTGGACCAGGGTTGGTCAACGAGGTCACATGAAGGAACAAGCAGCAGGGCTAAATGGAAACTGTGGAGCGGATCCTGAAACAGCACTACACAGACAGCGCCCAGAACTGCAGTAGTGGAATGAGAAGCATAGGCAGCAGATCACCGCTGAACATGGCACCCAGGACCGCGGTGGTAAGCAGGGGAACAGCGGCGCACAGCAACCATATTCATTTCTATAGGAGTTCCAGAGTGCCAAGTACTGTACATCCAGAAATCCCATAGAAATTAATGTGCATCCCTGACTGGCCACTCTGTTCATCTCAAGGGGGCTCTATGGGGTATGGGGCCTCCTAATTTGTGTGTAGGGGGTAATTTAATTTAACTGGAATACAAGGAATAAAAATAAAGGAAATCTGTACAGAAATACCTTTTAGACTGCAAATCAGATTTTGGATTTCAGGGTAGTCGTAATTATGGAAACAAGCAGTGTATAATGTGATGGAAAAATGAATGAAGCCAGCAAAGTAATATAGATAATCACAATACATTAGTAAGTGCTTTGTATTAAATTTCTCTACATGATAAATGCCACTTGCTGAAGTGAGACAGCCCCTTTAAGACTGCCCCCGGTATCAGTGACAGAGAACTATGTACATATGTATACAGACTTAGGCCTCATGCACACAAATGTATTTTCGGTTTGCATTTTTTACGGATCAAATGCTGACCCGTTAATTTCTATGGGGCCGCAAAAATATACGGACAGCACACGGATGTTATATGTGTGCTGTCCGCATCCATTTATCATGTAGAGAAAGTTAATACAAGCCGCTTACTAATGTATTGTAATTGTCCATATTGCCTCCTTTGCTGACTTGGTTCAGTTTTCCATCAATTATACACTGCTCGTTTCCATGGTTACAGACCACCCTGCAATCCAGCAGTGGTGGACGTGCTTGCACAATATAGGGAAGAAGATAGGTGATTAATGCCAGATTGGAGGGGGATAAACACCCAGAACCCCCACTGATCTGAAGCTGTTTGAAGAGACTGCAGAACTGGTATGAACGCTGCCTTCTCTTCACTAGGTCATCAATATTAAAAAAGCGGACAACCCATTTATCCCTCACCCAAACCCTGCGTAATTGTACAACTAAGGCCCCTTTCACACAACAGTATTTTTTGCGGGCTCCGATCCGCATTTTTCACATGAAAAATGCGGACCCATTCATTTCTATGGGTCCGCAAAAAATACTGAGAGCATACAGTGTGCTGTCCGCACCCGTATGCCCGTTCCGTAGCCCCGCAAAAAAGATAGAACCTGTCCTATTCTTGTCTGCAAAACGGACAAGGATAGGCATTGTTGCAATGGATCCGCAAAAAAAACGGATGCCATATGGACGGCATCCGTTTTTTTTGCGGACCGTAAAACACAACGTTCGTGTGAAACCAGCCTTATGAAGTGGATATTTCCTTACCTGCTAACTCCGGATGACGTTTCCACAGATTCTGCAGCAAAGACTCGTAGCGGGCTGCCTCAGACCCCTCACCACCTGCAAAGTTAGAAAAAAAAGTTAACATCTGAGTTGCTGGGTTGGACTGGCCTACCAGAGTACCAGAATATCCTCTGGTGGACCCAGACTCTAATACCATAGTGGGCCCCAAAAATATAGGAATAAAAAAATCATTTAGTTGCCTTTGGAACAAATCACTTCCCACCAGGGTCTATTTTTTATTCAAGACCAATTCAATTTTATTGATGATATAGGGGTCGGACCTCAATAATAATTTCCTCTGGTGGGCCCAAGGCCATTAGTCTGACACTGCAAACACACCACCCTGGAGGGGACTTCTTATACAGTTCACCATTCACATTACATAGTTACATAGTTACATAGTTAATACGGTTGAAAAAAGACACATGTCCATCAAGTTCAACCAAGGGAGGCGGTAGGAGTGATGAAGGGGAGGGGGACGGATAACCTTAAGACATGACTCTACATTTCTTAATATGTGGTGACCTTCTTTTTCTCTAAGAATTTGTCTAAGCCTGTTTTGAAGCCCTCAGCTGTCTTTGCTGTGACCAGCTCCTGCGGTAGACTGTTCCACAGACTCACAGTTCTTATAGTAAAGAAGGCTTGTCGCCCCTGGAGTCTGAACCTTTGCTTCTCCAGGCGGAGGCAGTGCCCCCTTGTCTTTTAAGGGGATTTTACCTGGAACAGTTTTTCACCATATTTTTTGTATGGACCATTTACATACTTATACAGGTTGATCATGTCCCCCCTTCTCTTCTCTTTAACTCCTTCAATCTTTTAAACAGTGCTGTTAATTCCTCCCTCTATATCATTAATAAATAAATTAAATAAAAGTGGACCCAGCACTGAACCTTGGGGTACACCACTTATAACGGGACCATTCAGAGTAGGAATCATTCACCACCACTCGCTGAGTACGCTCCTTCAGCCAGTTCTCAATCCAGTTACAGAGTAGATTTTCTAATCCAACCGACCTTAATTTACCCGTTAGACGTCTATGAGGGACCGTGTCAAACGCTTTTGCAAAGTCCAAATACACAATATCCACAGCCGCCCCTCTATCCAGACTTCTACTCACTTCTTCATAAAAACCAATCAGGTTAGTCTGACAGCTTCTGTCCTTAGTAACACCATGCTGGTTATCACTTATAATACTATTATCCAAAACATATTCCTGTATATAGTCCCTTATTAGACCCTCAAAAAGTTTCCCCACAATGGACATTAAGCTCACCGGTCTGTAATTCCCGGGGGATGACCTAGAGCCCTTCTTGAAGATGGGCACCACATTTGCTTTACGCCAGTCCCTCGGCACTATGCCAGTCACCAGAGAATCTTTGAATATTATATACAAGGGCAAAGAAATTACTGAACTAAGTTCCTTAAGAACTCTTGGGTGTAACCCATCCGGTCCTGGAGCCTTATTCACGTTTACTTTGTTTAACTTAGCTTTGACCATATCTATATTGAACCAGTTGAGTATATTACATGAAGTATCACCAGCACTTACTCTACCGACAGCAGCTCCCACCTCTTCATGTGTATATACAGAACTAAAGAACTCATTCAGTAGCTCCGCCTTTTCCTGATCCCCAGTAATCAATTCCCCATCACTATTATTCAGGGGGTCCTACATGCTCTGACCTAGGTTTTTTTGCATTTATGTATTTGAAGATTTTTTTGGGATTGGTTTTGCTATCCCTGGCCACCAGCCTTTCATTTTGAACTTTTGCTGCTTTTATAGTCCTTTTACAATCTTTATTAACCCTTTTGTAGTTATTAAAGGCTATGGCAGACCCCTCTGCTTTGTATATTTTAAATGCCCTTTGTTTTTCATGTATTGCCCTTTTAACATCCGCATTAAGGCTCGCAGGGTTTAATTTTAAGCGTTTGTATTTGTTCCCCCTAGGAATAAATTCTGCAGTATAGTTACCCAGTGTAGATTTGAAGGTCTCCCATTTATTATCTGTGTCGCTACTTGACAACAGCTGCTCCCAGTCTATGTCCTGGAGTGCGGCCCGTAACCCTGGGAAATTGGCCTTTTTAAAATTAAATGTTTTTGATCTCCCAGCATGTTTATGCTTTCTACACTTTAGGATAAAAGTAACTATATTGTGGTCACTATTACCAAGGTTTTCCAGAACAATTACCTCCTCAACTATCCCTGCATTGTTAGATATAACCAGATCCAACAGTGCATCACTTCTTGTTGGTTCTTCTACAAACTGGCCCATAAAATTATCCTGCAATAAGTTAAGAAAATGTTTCTCCTTTGCAGTTGAAGTCGATCCATGACCCCAATCAATACCAGGGAAGTTAAAATCTCCCATTATCACTACTGTACCCCCCTGGGCAGCCCGCTCTATTTGTCTATGCAGCTGATCCTCTATCTCCTCAGTGATGTTTGGGGGTCTATAAATTACACCAAAAATTTATTCTTTCATTGTTAGTCTCCCCTTGTAATTCCACCCACACAGATTCTGCATTCACACAATCATCACCCACTATTGTCTCCTTCATACTCGCTTTTATACTACTTCTGACATACAGACACACTCCTCCTCCTTTCCTATTCTCCATATCCCTCCGAAACAGAGTATAACCCTGGAGATTGACAGCCCAGTCATGCGAAGAGTCCAGCCATGTCTCAGCAACTCCAACTATATCAATTTCCTATTTATTTATTTTCTGCTTGTCCTCCCCCCCAAATCCCTAGTTTAAAAACTCAGCCACCCCCTCTAGGATTCTCTCCCCCAGCACAGCAGCCCCTCTTCCATTCAGGTGCAATTTATCCGCAGAATACAATTTGTACCCCAATGAAAAATCAGCCCAGTGCTCTAAGAACCCGAACCCTTCTCCCTTACACCAAGACTTGAGCCATGCATTCAACTCCCTCAGCTCCTGCTGTCTGTCCTGCGATGCGCATGGCACAGGCAGTATTCCTGAGAATACAACCTTGGAGGTCCATCCCTTCAGCTTGGCTCCTAGTTCTCTATAATTATTCTTAACAGACTTCCACCTACCATTTATTCTGTCGTTGGTTCCCACATGGACCACGACAGCTGGGTCATCCCCAGCCCCTCCCAGTAATTTGTCCACCCGTTCCACCACACGCCGAACCCTGGCACCAGGGAGACAGCAAACTATTCGTTTGAGGCGGTCTTGGCGACAAATTATTCTATCCGTCTTCCTGATTATGGAATCCCCTACCACTACTAGCTGTCTCGGCCTGCCTGCTTTACTATCCGCCCCAGTCAACGGAACCAGGGATTCCCAACCAGTCTCCCAAGCTGGTACTTGCCTAGTCTGAAGCTGTGTATCTTCTGCGATCTGACATTGTAAATGCAGAGAAAATTTGCGGCTAATATTAAATGAAATAAACTCTATAGTAATGGATAGACTATTTTTCTTTGTACCTATCAAAGTCTACATTTATCATTTATTATATTATCATGTTATCAGTTTGATATTATATTTTATATGAGAACTGTTTAACGTGAGAATTACATGAAGAGATAGTCTGCATGTTTATACTTACGGATAATTTTGACAAGAATATAGGACTGTCGTTCCTTCAGGTAGTTTGTAGCAATGTCTTGGGATCCTTCAAGATCACTGAGATTTATTAGATTTCCAGACTCATCCAGGAGATCAATGGAAACTAGATAAACATATGCAAAAATGTATTACAGAATATAGAACAGTACGCAAAACGATATATCTACACAAGTGTCCTGCCGTGCTTGAATATATGGAAGTTTGTTCTACTAAATCTAATCAAGTTAAAGAATTATTATAATTACTGTGGACAACTTCCTCTGCAAACCTACACTGCTGTAACATAGTAACATACATAGTAACATAGTTTATAAGGCCGAAAAAAAGACATCTGTCCATCCAGTTCGACCTGTTTTCCTACAAGTTGATCCAGAGGAAGGCAAAAAAAAACCTGTGTGGTAGAAGCCAATTTTCCTCACTTATGGGGAAAAAATTCCTTCCCGACTCCAATCAGGCAATCAGAATAACTCCCTGGATCAACAACAACCCATATCTAGTAACTATAACCTGTAATATTATTACCCTCCAGAAATACATCCAGGCCCCTCTTGAACTCTTTTAGTGAACTTACCATCACCACCTCCTCAGGCAGAGAGTTCCATAGTCTCACTGCTCTTACCGTAAAGAATCCTCTTCTATTTTTGTGAACAAACCTTCTTTCCTCCAGACGCAGAGGATGTCCCCTCGTCATGGTCACTGTCCTTGGGATAAAGAGATCATGGGAGAGATCTCTGTACTGACCCCTGATATACACTCACCGGCCACTTTATTAGGTACACCTGTCCAACTGCTCGTTAACACTTAATTTCTAATCAGCCAATCACATGGCGGCAACTCAGTGCATTTAGGCATGTAGACATGGTCAAGACAATCTCCTGCAGTTCAAACCGAGCATCAGTATGGGGAAGAAAGGTGATTTGAGTGCCTTTGAACGTGGCATGGTTGTTGGTGCCAGAAGGGCTGGTCTGAGTATTTCAGAAACTGCTGATCTACTGGGATTTTCATGCACAACCATCTCTAGGGTTTACAGAGAATGGTCCGAAAAAGAAAAAACATCCAGTGAGCGGCAGTTCTGTGGGCGGAAATGCCTTGTTGATGCCAGAGGTCAGAGGAGAATGGGCAGACTGGTTCGAGCTGATAGAAAGGCAACAGTGACTCAAATTGCCACCCGTTACAACCAAGGTAGGCAGAAGAGCATCTCTGAACGCACAGTACGTCGAACTTTGAGGCAGACGGGCTACAGCAGCAGAAGACCACACCGGGTGCCACTCCTTTCAGCTAAGAACAGGAAACTGAGGCTACAATTTGCACAAGCTCATCGAAATTGGACAGTAGAAGATTGGAAAAACGTTGCCTGGTCTGATGAGTCTCGATTTCTGCTGCGACATTCGGGTGGTAGGGTCAGAATTTGGCGTCAACAACATGAAAGCATGGATCCATCCTGCCTTGTATCAACGGTTCAAGCTGGTGGTGGTGGTGTCATGGTGTGGGGAATATTTTCTTGGCACTCTTTGGGCCCCTTGGTACCAATTGAGCATCGTTGCAACGCCACAGCCTACCTGAGTATTGTTGCTGACCATGTCCATCCCTTTATGACCACAATGTACCCAACATCTGATGGCTACTTTCAGCAGGATAATGCGCCATGTCATAAAGCTGGAATCATCTCAGACTGGTGTCTTGAACATGACAATGAGTTCACTGTACTCAAATGGCCTCCACAGTCACCAGATCTCAATCCAATAGAGCATCTTTGGGATGTGGTGGAACGGGAGATTCGCATCATGGATGTGCAGCCGACAAATCTGCGGCAACTGTGTGATGCCATCATTTCAATATGGACCAAAATCTCTGAGGAATGCTTCCAGCACCTTGTTGAATCTATGCCACGAAGAATTGAGGCAGTTCTGAAGGCAAAAGGGGGTCCAACCCGTTACTAGCATGGTGTACCTAATAAAGTGGCCGGTGAGTGTATTTATACATAGTTATTAGATCTCCCCTCAGTCGTCTTTTTTCTAAAGTGAATAACCCTAATTTTGATAATCTTTCTGGGTACTGTAGTCCACCCATTCCAGCTATGACTTTAGTTGCCCTCCTCTGAACCCTCTCCAGCTCTGCTATGTCTGCCTTGTTGACAGGAGCCCAGAACTGTACACAGTACTCCATGTGTGGTCTGACTAGTGATTTGTAAAGTGGCAGGACTATGTTCTCATCACGGGCATCTATGCCCCTTTTGATGCAACCCATTATCTTATTGGCCTTGGCAGCAGCTGTCTGACACTGGTTTCTACAGCTTAGTTTGCTGTTCACTAAAATTCCTAGGTCCTTTTCCATGTCAGAGCTACCTAATATTTTACCATTTAGTATGTACTGGTGACTTGCATTATTCCTTCCCATATGCATAACCTTACATTTGTCAGTGTTAAACCTCATCTGCCACTTCTCTGCCCAAGCCTCCAGTCTATCCAGATCCATCTGTAGCAGTGTACTGTCCTCTTCTGTGTTAATTACTTTACACAGTTTAGTGTTATCTGCAAAAATTGATATTTTACTGTGCAAGCCTTCTACAAGATCATTAATAAATATATTAAAGAGAATAGGGCCCAATACTGACCCATGTGGTACCCCACTAGTTACAGTGACCCAATCTGAGTATGTACCATTAATAACCACCCTCTGTTTTCTGTCACTGAGCCATTTACTTACCCACATACAGACATTTTCTCCAAGGCCAAGCATTCTCATTTTATATACTAACCTTTTATGTGGTATATGTGTATACTGTAGTATATGTAAACACTGTGGGGGTTATTTATGATTAGAAATACGCCTATATTAGGCGTATTTCTGATGCAGATTGCAGCACAAAGGTTATTTGAGCCGCAATCTGCGACTTTTAACCACCAGGTCTAAAAAAGGTAGCGTGGCATGGGTGGGGAAGGGGATGTGCCCGCAGTCCCATTTCATTCATCATTTTCTAGGTCTCTTTTAGGGGTAGAAAATGGTCTAAATGTAAGACAGCTAGGAAACTGGCTTACAGTTAGACTGGCGCTGGATATGCAGAAGTTATGTAGAGTTCGGTGCCTCTACATAGCTTAAGGGGTGCCAGCGCCAGCGCAGGGGCTTATTTAGACCAATGTCTAAAACACTGGCCTTAACAAATGACCCCCTATATAACTGAATAAAATAAATAAAGATTTGGATAAGTTAAATGAAAATGGCAAATTACACAAGCACATGTATGTAAGATGTTATGATGTTAAAAACAGCCAAACTAGAGACCGAGAGATTAATCGCCAAAGAGAGTAAAACTAACCCTAAAATGTTCTTTAATTATATAAATGGTAAAAAGTATAAACCTGAAGGTGTTGGCCCCTTACAGAGTAATGAGGGGGGAGTTGCAGAGAGCGATGAGGAGAAAGCAAAGCTACTAAATATCTTTTTCTCCACTGTATTCACTGAGGAAAATAAACTGTCAGATGAAATGCAGAATATAAAAGTAAATTCCCCATTAAAAATGCCCTTTCTGACCCAGGAAGAAGTAGAGTTGCGTCTTAAAAAGATTAAAATAGACAAATCGCCAGGACCGGATGGCATACCCCCCCCCGTATCCTAAGAGAATTAAGTAATGTCATTGCCAGACCCTTATTTCTGATATTTAAGGACTCTATACTGACAGGGAGTGTTCCACAGGATTGGCGCATAGCAAATGTGGTGCCAATATTCAAAAAGGGTCCAAAAACAGAGCCCGGGAACTATAGGCCGGTAAGTTTAACATCTGTCGTGGGTAAACTGTTTGAGGGATTTCTAAGAGATGCTATCTTGGAGTACCTCAATGAAAATAAGCAAATAACTCCATATCAGCATGGCTTCATGAGGGATCGGTCATGTCAAACCAATTTAATCAGTTTCTATGAGGAGGTAAGTTCTAGACTGGACCGCGGCAAATCAATGGATGTCGTATATCTGGACTTCTCCAAAGCATTTGACACGGTACCACATAAAAGGTTAGTATATAAAATGAGAATGCTTGGCCTGGGAGAAAATGTCTGTATGTGGGTAAGTAACTGGCTCAGTGATAGAAAACAGAGGGTGGTTATTAATGGTGCATACTCAGACTGGGTCACTGTCACTAGTGGGGTACCACAGGAGTCAGTATTGGGCCCTATTCTCTTCAATCTATTTATTAATGATCTTGTAGAAAGCTTGCACAGTATAATATCAATTTTTGCTAATGACACTAAACTGTGTAAAGTAATTAACACAGAAGAGGACAGTACACTGCTACAGATGGATCTGGATAGACTGGAGGCTTGGGCAGAGAAGTGGCAGATGAGGTTTAACAATGACAAATGTAAGGTTATGCATATGGGAAGGAATAATGCAAGTCACCAGTACATACTAAATGGTAAAATATTAGGTAGCTCTGACATGGAAAAGGACCTAGGAATTTTAGTGAACAGCAAACTAAGCTGTAGAAACCAGTGTCAGACAGCTGCTGCCAAGGCCAATAAGATAATGGGTTGCATCAAAAGAGGCATAGATGCCCGTGATGAGAACATAGTCCTGCCACTTTACAAATCACTAGTCAGACCACACATGGAGTACTGTGTACAGTTCTGGGCTCCTGTGAATAAGGCAGACATAGCAGAACTGGAGAGGGTTCAGAGGAGGGCAACTAAAGTCATAACTGGAATGGGAGGACTACAGTACCCAGAAAGATTATCAAAATTAGGCTTATTCACTTTAGAAAAAAGACGACTGAGGGGAGATCATATATATATCAGAGGTCAGTACAGAGATCTCTCCCATAATCTATTTATCCCCAGGACTGTGACTGTGACGAGGGGACATCCTCTGCGTCTGGGGGAAAGAAGGTTTGTACACAAACATAGAAGAGGATTCTTTACGGTAAGAGCAGTGAGACTATGGAACTCTCTGCCTGAGGAGGTGGTGATGGTAAGTTCACTAAAAGAGTTCAAGAGAGGCCTGGATGTATTTCTGGAGGGTAATAATATTACAGGTTATAGTTACTAGATATGGGTCGTTGATCCAGGGAGTAATTCTGATTGCCTGATTGGAGTCGGGAAGGAATTTTTTTCCCCTAAAGTGGGGAAAATTGGCTTCTACCTCACAGGGTTTTTTTGCCTTCCTCTGGATCAACTTGTAGGAAAACAGGCCGAACTGAATGGACAGATGTCTTTTTTCTGCCTTATAAACTATGTTACTATGTTACTAAAATCAACCATTTATGATCACAATGTGGATATTTTCCAGAAGAGAGGTACACTTATATATGCTTGGAGAAAAGGCTTAGGGATAATCAGCCTGGATCAAAACTCCTAGAACATGTCCACCTTGAACTCTCCTCTTACCAGTCATCCCACCAACTTTTTGACAAACTACAACCTGGCTTAAAACCTAATCACTCCACTGAAACTGCCCTAACCAAAGTCACTAATGATCTGCTAGCTGCCATACATAAACTTCATTACTCTGTGCTCCTCCCTCTATCCCTTTCCTCTGCTTTTGACACAGTCGATCACTCCCTCCGGTTATAAAATCTATCATCGTCTATCGTGTCTCTCAATCACACACCACATCCTCATCCTACCCTCTATCTTGTTTTCCCTCAAGGCTCTGTCTTTTGACCCATACTCCATTGATACCTTTCACTTTCCGTACCACCTCTGTGCTGATGACACTCAAATCTACCTCTCTGGCCTCAATGTCACTTCCATGATATTGAGAATCCCATGGTGTCTAGCCTTTATATCCTACTTCTTCTCCCACTCTCTAAATATCAACATGGAAAAAAACAACTTTATCATGTTTCCCTTATGACACCAGTCCCCCTACCAGAACTATCAATCACAGATAGTGGCTCCACACTTTCTCCAGTCTCTCATGTCTGCTGCCTTGTGATAACACATCCAAGCCCTTACCACCTCTTGCTGCCTCCAATTCAAAACAATGTCTTGTATCCTCTCCTTCCTCAATCCTGAATCAACTAAAATGTTAGTGCATGCCCTCATCATCTCCTTTCTAGACTACTGCAACATTTTACTCTGTAGCCTACCATCTAACACTCGTATGCCCTTCAATCAATCGTCATCTCCCCTCCTTTCTCCTGTGTCCCTCCCCTCTGCCAATCCCTTCACTGACTCCCCATTGACTAAAACATTCTGTTCAAAACACTAACAACCACATAGAAGGCCATCCACAATCTGTTTTCTCCGTACTCCCCTGACCTACTCTTCTGAAACACTCCCAGACATAATCTCTGATCCTCACAAGACCACCTTCTTTGCTCCTCACACAATAATCAACAGGATATCTCATGTACCTCCCTCATGCTCTGGAACTCATTACTCCAGCACATTAGACTCTCCCACAACATCCAAATTTTCAAAAGCAACCTCAAATCCTTTTCAGGAAAGCCTAAAATCTACAATAACCCTGCTTCCCTCCCCCCTTCCCTTAGAGACTACTCTACTTCTCTGTACCAGTCTGTCAATAAGGCTACTTTCACCCTAGAGTTTCTATTTTCCAGTACTGAGATCCATAATAGTCTCTCAATTCCCGGAAAAAAACGCTTCTGTTTTGTCCCCATTCATTGTCAATGGGTACAAAACGTAACTGAACGGAATGCTCCCAATGCATTCCGTTCCGTTTGTTTGCGTTCTCATACAGGAGAGCAAAACTTGCGGCGCAAGATGGTTCCGTCATGACCCACAATGCAAGTCAATGGGGATGGATCAGTTTTCTCTGACACAATAGAAAAAGGATCCATCCCCCATAGACTTTCAGTGGAGTTCATGACAGATCCGTCTTGGCCATGTTAAAGATAATACAGCTAGATCCGTTCGCAACGGATACAGATGGTTTTATTATCAGTAACGGAACCTGCCGGATCCAGCAAAAACGCTAGTGTGAAAGTAGCCTGAGTTAGTCCATGTTTATTGTACTTGCTTTGTTTTATATTATGTATCATATGTGCAATGCAATTAAAATAATGGTGAAGTAAAATTATTAATAAAAAAACACAATATGTGCCTAACGGCAGGAATGTACAGCTACCTGCTGTTCAACAATTCAGATCTTGTGGTTTTGCTGGAGTGATTTGTACATTCCCTAAGATAGTGTAATTTTGTTCCCATGGAAATATACCTCAGATTTCAGCACCTTCGGATTATGATGTGTTTGTGTATGTACATGCTGTTGAACATGACTTGCCTAATCTTTACTGAACAATTTTATGATTCACAAATATGGCAGTTTTATCAGTGTGGAAGCATATAGGAAATCTCTAGATTGAGTCCACCTAATAGGGTACGTCAGTATTTTCCTGGTCAGCTACTGTATAAAATGCATACACCTAGTGTGAATCCTCTATTGTTAAAGCATGTCTGTCACCATTATCTTTTGGAGACAGTAGGTTTATGGTTGGTATCAATGCTAGTGTTGCGGCAGTAGGTGTGAACCCACTGTGTCAACCAATAGATTTGATACTGGGCTAAACCTAAAGGCATTATTTTGGCAGTCCCCTGATATTGACCCTGTAACCCCTGCACAGGGATCTGGACTTTGCTGCAGGGGAAGAACCAGGGAAGTACCCTAGTGGATTGAGATTGACAGCTGACCCACGGTTGTCAGAGACAGAGTGTACAGGCAAAATCAGGCTGATGTCAGGGCTGGCTGAGTATGTGCTTATACGGTAAACACGGCAAGCAGCAAAGGGTCAGTTAGGAGGTCAGGCACGGGTCACATCAGACAGCGGAGGTCAAAATCCAATAAATGGGTAGAAATTCAGTACACAGACAGACAGCAAAATACAGCATACCTTTGCAGGGAACTAGCAAGCAAGACAGCTTATTGCTCAGTCACTCTCCCACATGGGAAGGTGCCTTATGTCAGGATCGCCAGACATTTGCTATTGAAGGTTAGGGAGCACCAATGGCCCTCTGAGAGACAGAGGGAGCATGCACGCCTACAGGCAGAGGAGGAAAGGCCTTGCCAGCAAGCAGGACACACTCAGCAGCTGGACACGCTAAGAAGAATATGTGTGACAGTAAACTAGTATCAGTTCTGTCACGCTCTGGTGTGGAGGGTGTAGACACACCAAGCATAAGAGGGAAGGGAAAAGGACCAAACAAGGGAAACGGTCACCTCCTGCAGGAAACCCTGAAACTAGGCCCTGACTGACTACCAGTATGAACAGGCCTTAGTGGTAGAGTTCATAAACAGGAACTTAATAACACCTGACCCTAGAGAACCCTGCCACTAGTGACAGGGGAAGGAGTCAACCCATTCCTCCAAAAGGATGGACGAACAGGACACTCCAGAAGGCAAAACCACAACAGGGAAAAGTAGGATAAACACAAAAGGGAAAATGACACTTATCTTAATGCAGATATTGCAGCTGCCGGACCTTAGCCGAGATCCACACCACACACAACAATGTCAGTAGAAAGTATAAACTGCAAGGGATACTGGGAGAGGAAGGGATAAATAGGGGAAAGACAATCACCACACCCGCAACAGCTGAGGGGAAGGGGTATGGTAAACAGCAACCAAACCAAGAGGAAAACATGTCAAATTATGTCACTTTTGAAAGTCTAGCCGAACGCCTGCAACCTGATCTAGGCACGTTTGTGACATTACCCCCCCTTTTACGGGTGACCTCCGGGCACCCAACTTTATCAGGATGAGACCTGTGAAAAGCTTTCACCAAACGACTGGCATTCACGTCAGATGCCAGTACCCACGTCCTCTCCTCAGGTCCATAACCCCAGTGAACAAGATATTGAAGAGTCCCACGGAGAACTTGAGAATCAATGATCTTGATGATCTGGAATTCCAAATTACCATCCACCAAGACAGGCGCTGGTGGCAAGGGAGATGGCTCCAGAGGTTCAACATATCTCTTCAACAAAGATCTGTGAAACACATTATGGATTTTCAGAGCTTGAGGAAGTTCAAGACGAAATGCTACAGGATTAATAATGGCCGTGATCTTATATGGGCCAATAAATCTTGGACCCAACTTCCAAGAAGGAACTTTCAACTTAATGTTCCTAGTTGACAGCCACACAGAATCACCCACACTTAGGTCCGGACCATTCATACGTTTCCTGTCAGCCACACGTTTGTACTTGTTACCCATATTTATCAAGTTATTTTGAATTTTCCACCATATAGATGACAATGATGCCGAAAAACGTTCTTCTTCAGGAATACCAGAAGTATCAGAACCAGAAAATGTGCCAAACTGCGGGTGAAAGCCATATGCACCAAAAAATGGTGACTTACCAGTGGAGTCCTGTCTGCGATTATTTATGGCAAACTCTGCCAGAGACAAAAACGAGGACCACTCCTCCTGGTTCTCAGAGACAAAACATCTCAAGTAAGTCTCCAGACTCAGATTGGTATGCTCAGTCTGTCCATTCGTCTGGGGGTGAAAGGCAGAGGAAAAAGACAGTTGTACCCCAAGTCGAGTACAGAATGCCCTCCAGAATCTGGACACAAACTGAGTCCCACAATCAGAGGCCACATCAGTGGGAATGCCATGAAGTTTCACAATGTTGTCAACAAACACTTGTGCAAGAGTTTTAGCATTGGGGAGTCCGGGTAATGCAATAAAGTGCACCATTTTACTAAAACTATCTACAACCACCAGAATAACTGTCTTACCAGATGAATCAGGAAGATCAGTGATGAGGTCCATGGATAAGTGAGTCCATGGTCTGGACGGGATGGGTTATGGAAGTAGGGGTCCAGAAGGTCGAGTATGTGCCACCTTAGCGCGTGCACAGACACTACAGGCCGATACATAGTCCTCACACTTACGCAGCCCCGGCCACCAGAATCTACAAGAGATGAGGTCGACAGTGGATTTACTCCCAGGGTGTCCCGCAAGCACCGAAGAATGATGTTCCTCAAACACCTTATGACTCAAATCAGAAGGAACAAACAACTTCCCAGGAGGGCAAGACTCCGGTGCATCTCCCTGGGCCTCAAACAGTTTAGCCTCAAGATCAGGCTAAAGAGCGGATATCACCACTCCTTCAGACAGTATAGAACTCGGATCCTCAAAATCACCAACTCCGGGAAAACTACGTGACAAGGCATCCGCCTTCACATTCTTAATCCCAGGATGATATGTGACAATGAAATTGAATCTGGTGAAGAACAAAGACCATCTGGCCTGCCTCGGATTAAGTCGTTTAGCCGACTCCAGGTAAGGGTGATGGCACACAGTGCAGTTCTGACATGCAGTTAGGATGCAGTTTTTTATTGTAGCAAGCTGAAATGAATGAAATCATTCCCACAATGCAGAACACCAGGGTTTAACAAGGCTGCTAAACTGACTAAATTGAAAACTGCATCCTAACTGCATGTCAGAACTGCACAGTGTGCCATCACCCTAAGCCAAATTTTTGTGATCAGTGAATACAGTGATAGGGTTAATCACCCCTTCCAACCAAAGACACCATTCCTCAAAAGCCAACTTGATGGCCAGTAACTCTCTGTTACCCACATCATAATTTCTCTCGGCAGCAGAGAGTTTTTTTGAAAAAAAAGCAGATGGGCGCCATTTACCAGGTGACGGGCCCTGTGATAATACTGCTCCTACCCCCACCTCGGATGCGTCAACCTCCACAATGAAAGGTTGTGACACATCTGGCTGCACCAATATAGGGGCAGAAGAGAAGCACTCCTTCACAGCGGAGAAGGCTTGCAACGCTGCATCAGACCACACTGAGACATCCGTCCCTTTTTTAGTCATGTCAGTTAAGAGTTTCACTATTGTGGAATAGTTCTTAATAGATTTTCGGTAATAGTTGGTGAACCCCAAAAATTGCATAAGAGCCTTCAGATTTTCAGGTCGGTCCCAGTCCAGAACAGCACGGACTTTCTCTGGATCCATACGAAAACCTAAAGATGAAAGCAGGTATCCTAAGAATTGCACCTTATGTACAGCAACAACACATTTCTCTAATTTTGCATACAACTTGTTATCTCTTAAGATCTGCAACACCTGTCTAACGTGATCCTGATGTGTCACCATATCTGGAGAATAGATTAGTATGTCATCCAAATACACGACTACAAACCTCCCCACAAGATGATGAAAAATGTCATTAGCAAAATGCTGGAAGACAGCATGAGCATTGGTCAACCCAAAAGGCATGACCAAGTTCTCAAAGTGGTCCTCTGGAGTATTAAAAGCCATCTTCCATTCATCCCCTTCCTTGATCCTGACCAGATTATATGCCCCCCTTAAGTCCAACTTGGAGAACACCTTGGCATCCACAATCTGGTTAAACAAGTCAGGAATCAAAGGAAGGGGGTACGGATCACGGACAGTAATCCGATTGAGTTCACGGAAATCCAGACATGGCCTAAGAGTTCCGTCCTTTTTCTTTACAAAGAAAAACCCAGCTGCCACAGGAGATTTGGAAGGTCTAATATGACCTTTAGCCAAACTCTCAGCAATATATACATTCACGGCCGTTTTCTCAGGTCCAGAAAGGTTATACAGCCTACATTTGGGCAATTTTGATCCAGGGATAAGATTGATAGGACAATCGTATTCCCAGTGAGGGGGTAAATCCTGACATCCACCTTCAGAAAATACATCAGAGAAATCCGATATAAAAGAGGGAAGTGTCTTAGTAGTTAAAGCAGAAAATAAGGTATTAAGGTAATTGTCAACGCAATTATCACCCCAATCCACAATTTGTCTAGTATGCCAGTCAATGGTCGGATTATGTTTGCTTAACCACGGTAAACCCAGAACCACAGGAGCAGGAAGACCTTCCAACACAAAACACAAAATAAGCTCCTAATGAAATTCACCCACTTTTAATTTGATAGTATTGGTTGCCCACCTCCGAAACGCAGAGCAATAGATCTCAACCGAGCGCTCACCCTGACAAAGGTCACGTATCTGGGTCTCGGCCAGGGAGATACGATCCGAGTCATCATAGATAATTACCAAAGCCTTGAAAAATTCATCTACAGAGAAAAGGCCCATGACTGCGCATCCCCTTTAAGCAGCGAGATGACCACACCAACCTTCTGCTCCTCATTAACAGAAGAATGTGGACGCAGTCTGAAATACAATTTGCATGCCTCCCTGAATAGAATAAAATTATCACATCCCCCAGAAAATCTGTCTGGGAGGGCGACCTTAGGCTCCAAACAGGCCTGACACCCAGCACCCCCAGAACCACTAGCATGTGGTCTCTGAATCTGGTTGCGGATGTCAGCTACTTCCAAGCAGAGTCCCTGCAACCGTTCAGTAAGCGCAGTAATAGCATCCATGTCTGCACAAAAATGACATTAATTTTTGTTCGGCGGTTTATAATGTCACGCTCTGGTGTGGAGGGTATAGCCACACCGAGCAGAAGAGGGAAGGGAAAAGGACCAAACAAGGGAAACGGTCACCTCCTGCAGGAAACCCTGAAACTAGGACCTGACTGACTACCAGTATGAACAGGCCTTAGTTATAGGAGATTTCATACACAGGAACCTAATAACACCTGACCCTAGAGAACCCTGCCACTAGTGACAGGGGAAGGAGTCAACCCGTTCCTCCAAAAGGACAGACGAACAGGAGACTCCAGAAGGCAAAACCACAACAGGGAAAAGTAGGATACACACAAAAGGGAAAATGACACTGATCTTAATGCAGATATTGCAGCAACCGGATCTCAGCCGAGATCCACACCACACACAACAATGTCAGCAGAAAGTATAAACTGCAAGGGATACTGGGAGAGGAAAGGATAAATAGGGAAAAGACTATCACCACACCCACAACAGCTGAGGGGAAGGGGTGTGGTAAACAGCAACCAAACCAAGAGGAAAACATGTCAAATTATGTCACTTTTGAAAGTCTAGCCAAACATCTGCAACCTGATGCAGGCACATTCGTAGCAAGTTCATTATGAACCAATCCTAGATTAAAGCATAAGGGGACGTTCACATGATGACTTTTACAGTGGAATTTTGGTGCGGTCAGCCATGCAGGAATTGCACCGAAAAGCCGCTAGCTGTCATATACTTTCTGTCTCCCATAAAACTGAACAGGAGGCTAGTAAGGCTACTTTCACACCAGCCTTTTTGCTGGATCCGTCATGGATCAGCAAAAATGGTTCCGTCATGATAATACAACCGTCTGCATCCGTTCTGAACGAATCCGGTACTATTATCTTTTAAATAGCCAAGACGGATCCGTCATGAACTCCATTGAAAGTCAAAATATGGAATGTACACGGATGTCATCCGTATTTTTTGCGGATCCGTTTTTGTGGACCGCAAAAGACATACGGTCTTGTGAACAAGCCCTTACATTGTGAGTCATGACGGATCAGTTTGGATCAGTTTCTTCATGCGGACACCAAAACGCAGCAAGCAGCGTTTTAGTGTCCGCCTACAAAACGGAATGGAGACTGAACTGAAGCAAAACTGATGCATTCTGAACGGATCCTTTTCTATTCAGAATGCATTAGAACAAAACTGATCAGTTTTGGACCGTTTATGAGAGCCTGTGATGGATCTCACAAATGGATCCTTACAACGCAAGTGTGAAAGTAGCCTAAGCTGCAATACCAGACATAGTCATAAGGGTTTGAGAGGCAAAATTATTTACCTAATCCTCCATAGCCATTTATGTATAACGTTTGAGTTCCTTGATAGTCATGCCGCTTACACTGTATATTTCAATAGCCTTCAAACTTTGAACCTCATAATCCTTCTTTTGAATAGACAGTATCATTACTCACCCTCAGGTCCACATTGGCATTTATCCCTCAAGCTTTCTGCTAAATTGACAACCTTGCAGTTGGGATTCAATAAAATCTGATCATCAGCTAAAAAAAAACAACACAAAAACCTTAGGGTTAAACAGTGTATCTTGCATTAGATTGGTCTACAAAGGCTTTGATGTGATTGATATTATTTCCGTTCCCTAATATAAGCTCCAGAGGAGAAGCTCGAGTTACATGGTCAGGTAACTATTTAACTGTACTAATTTCTGTCCCCATTTTTGCTTCTACTCTCCCTCAAGGCCCTACAATTTAGTGCAAGAACTGCTTTGTGAACATGCCAGCGCTTAAGAAAAAGCACAAATTAAAATGAAGTAACTTACCTCCAAATTTCACTGTAATAAACATTTTCCACACTGCTTTAATCTTCACCAATGCTAACTTTACATCAGTGGCATGTTTCTATGACTAAAATCTTGTGTAACTAACTGTACTCCTTCTAAGGTTCTGGAAGAGTGTGAAAACTACAGGGCTGTTTCTGCAGCTCATTGTTAACAGTTAGGCCTTTTGTCTTGGTATCTAAGAGGCAACAAAAGCTTGTGCCAAGAGGCATATAATTATCCCCTGTGGAGTTTTGCAGTGACACAGTGGGTGGAATACGTTGCTCTTGTCACCAAATCACAACCAACAGACTTCTAGTCCAGGAATCTATGAGGCTCAAATGACAACACTTGTTCCTCTGCCCTAACAACACTAGTTATGACAAAACAAAATGGCTGCCTATATTACAGTATTTTACTTTACCAGATTGTGAAACAAAGCTGTTTTCCTCATCCTCCTATACACAGGGTTAAGGCTACATTCACACGATACACACTCTCAGTTTTTCGTGGCTATTTTCTAGCATTTTTGCTTCCATTTTTGACCGTCTGTCTATTTTTAATGGCCATTTTGCATCCGTTTTTCATGGCCGTTAAAAACGGATGAATTTCAGTGACTTTTTTAAAATAAAATCACAATCCCTGCAGTATACATAATGTGGCCCCCATCAGTAATAATACCCCCATAGTGGTCTCCAGCAGTAATTATGTCCCTCATATGGACTCCAACAGTAGTAATGTCCCCCATAGTGGCCTCCAGCAGTAATGATGTCATTCATGGTGGCCCTCAGCTGTAATAATGTTCCCCATAGTGGTCCTCAGCTATAATAATGTGCTATTTTTTAACCTGAAAAAAAAAAGAAAAAGACTAACCTCGTCCATTCACAGAGGCAGTTGCTCCTCTCTTGATGCTGAAACACTTGCGCTTAGGCGTGATGACGTCACCATGCACTCCCAGCATGATAGCGGCCATTTTTTAACTGTCGTATCAATGTAGCATAACTATATGTTAATGTACTGTATGTCTCTCTCTACCTCACACAATGGGCCCAACTAAGAATTTATGCTAATAATTATGGAGTATTGTGCATTGCTCCAATTAAAAGGCTACACTTATACAACCAGTACATTCACAGCTTGTAAAGTCATGGTACCCAACTGCACAACTCTAGAGGCAAAGTCGGGACCTATTAGAAAGTGGCGGCATATTAGAAAGTATGTAGAATGTATGGGTTCCTGCGAGGGAATCTCCAGACAGCATTCAAACGAAGTTTTGATCGAATCGACTTAGGATCTTGGATCCAATGCTCAATTTGCCCAAACACTACTGGTTATAGTTGAAGATTTAAACTGAGCGCATTCAATCACCTCAATGAGGTAGATGGAGAAATAAGAAAAAGAACAAACAGCAGGTGGCGCTATAAAGATACATTTTACTGAATAACTCGGTGGCTATGCTACATTTCTAATTACATGCAGTTACAAAAATATTCAGATCCAGGTGCTGGTTTGAAAAGTGTAGCATACTTTTTGTGGTTCAACCCCTTTAAAGGGGATCTAAACCTTAATTGAATCCACAGAAGGTGCAGCAGCACTTTTCAGCTTGTATGGGTTCTGCTTTTCCAGCTTTCAGAGTATGGATCCTTACTGAACATCAGTGCCGGGACTAGGCAGTTTGGTGCCCTAGGCAAAGTAGTCAAATGGCGACCCCAAATTGGCCCCGCCCATTATTATAAGCCCCTCCTAAATATAATAGGCCACTCCCAGCAAACACTGTACAGCTGAAATGATATTGTTGAGTCCCGCCTGTACACATCATACAGAGAGGGGAGGACGTGTCCTGGCTGCACTGCCTGCCTCACATTATACAATAGACAACAGCAGGCTACAGCAAGGAAGCCCCTTCCCTCTCCTCAGATCCTGCTCAAGGCCTGTGGTTCCCCACCACCATCTGCCACCCACCCGTGACCTGCTGCCCCCCTTGGCTGTCCTCACCCAGCTCTGAATCCTCCTTCTGCAAATGGCAGAGGGAGGAGCCGGAGCATCTCCTCTCCTACATAGCGCCCCATACCTCTTACATCCAGTGATGTCACCTTTGTTGTAGACCAGGGCTGGCCAACCTGAGGCTCTCCAGCTGTTGTAAAACTACAACTCCCACCATGCCCTGCTGTAGGATGATAGCTGTAGGCAGACTGGGCATGCTGGGAGTTGTAGTTTTGCAACAGCTGGAGAGCCGCAGGTTGACCAGCCCTGTTGTAGACGTTCTCTTTCCTCATCTTCTCCATTCGGACCAGACCGCCGTGAAGATTTTTCAGCCCTCGTATCTGCAGAGATACAAACCGACATTAGTTTCCCACATTTCCATCATCTTCACATCTTCTGAACACCTCATCCTGCCACCCCCAATACTGTGCCCCCTAATACTATACTGCAGAAACTGTCCCCTGAAAAATACAACTACCACACAGATAGTGGCCCCTACAACACTTATTAGCACAGAGTCCCTTAAAAATTAACTGCGTCCGGACACTAATAGTATAAAGATAATGTCCCCCAAAAATAATTGTGCTAAATTGATACTGTGCCAGGGTGCCCCCCAAAGTAACAGTGCTCCCCAAAATCCCACCAATAGAAATAATTATCTGCCAGAGCACACTTAATAGTAATGCCCCATAGTGCCCATACTAGTCATTGTGTTCCCCATAGCCCCCAGTAGTAGTAAAGCTCACCATAATATCCCCAAGTAGTAATAATTCACCTTGTAATATGACAGAACAAGAAATACCCCCGCTTAGTGCCTGCAGCTGAGCTAATGTCCCCATAATGTATGCCAGTATAAAATACCCCTATATAGTGCCCCAGTAAATGCCCCCATAGTGTCCCCCATAATATGCCAGTAAAAAATGCCCCTTCTTGCTGCCCCCACCAGATGCCCCTATAGTGCTCCTCTCCCCCATAATGTGCCAGTAAAAATTGCCCCCTTAGTGCCAGATGCCATAGTGCCCCCTATAATGTGCCAGTAAAAAATGCCCCTTCTTGCTGCCCCCACCAGATGCCCCTATAGTGCTCCTCTCCCCTTAGTGCCAGATGCCATAGTGCCCCCTATAATGTGCCAGTAAAAAATGCCCCTTTAGAGTTACCAGATGCCCCCCATAGTGCTCCACTCCCCCGTAGTGCCCCAAAATAATGCCCCTATAGTGCCACCAGATGCCCCATAATGCCTCCCATAATGTGCTAGTAAAAAATGCTCCCTTAGTGCCAGAAGCCATAGTGCCCCCTATAATGTGCCTGTAAAAATGCCCCTTTAGAGCCACCAGATTCCCCCATAGTGCCCCCAAATGATGCCCCTATAGTGCTCCACTCCCCCATACTGCCCCCAAATAATGCCACCAGATGCCCCATAGTGCCGCTCTCCCCTATAGTGTCTCCCATGTGCCTATAAAAAATGCCCTCTTATTGCCACCAGATGCCATAGTGCCCCCATAATGTGCCAACAAAAAGGCCTCTTTAGAGCCCTCATAGTGCCACCAGATGCCCCATAGTCCAGCTCTCCCCTATATTGCCCCCCCATAATGTGCCCAAAAAAAGGCCCCCAGATGCCCCCACAGTGCTCCTCTCCCCCATGGTGCCCCCCCCCCCCAAATGTGCCAGTAAGAAATGCCCCAGTAAATGGGCCAGTGAGAAATTGCCAGCCCCCTATAATATGGCATCTATTAAAAAAAAAAAACAAAAACCACTAATACTTACCTCCATCAGCAGCGATGAGGTGAAGGCCTCTTCCGGCCTGTGTCCCGCGCCGTGTGCTGCGAGGCTCAGGCAGCGCGATGATAGTGACGTCATCGCGCTGCCTGAGTTGGCCTCTGATAGGCCGCAGCCATTAGTGCCTGCAGCCTATCAGAAGAACAGGGAAGGGAGACGCCTCTCCCTCCCCTGCCGCAGCACAGGCATCTGTATCGCTGTCTTGAGGACGGTGATACAGATGAATATAGAGATGAGCGCTTCCACAATGGAAGCGCTCATCTCCTACTGCCCCCACACGCCGACTGCACTTAGATTCAGGGCCGCACCGCCTGTGGCGATTGGCGGTGCGGCCCTGAAGAATTAAAAAAAAAATAGTGAATGGTTCTAGGGGGGGTCCAGACACGTTGGACCCCCCCCCCCCCCGTGGCTGCGCCCCCCTCCATATGGCGCCCTAGGCCGTCGCCTCCCCCGCCTACCGCTAGTCCCGGCCCTGCTGAACATGCGGGAAAAACAGGGCTAAACAGATGCAAGGAGGTGCAGGTTGCTCTGAGAGGTGCTGCAGCACATTCAGTAAAGGTTTAGAGTCCCTTTAAACATGAACTGATTTGTTTGCTGCAGAAAGACAGGAAGAATAAGGATCTGCTCGGAAAAGCTACAATAAGATAAAATTTAGATGAAAAGGACAATGCCACCTAGTGGTCAAATGACAGAAAACTGTTAGGCCTTATTCACATGAGAGTGTTTTGGTCAGTGATTTACTTCAGTGATTGTGAGCCAAAACCAGGATTGGATCCTCCACAGACATAAGATGTAAGGGAAAGATCTGCTTCTGTTCTGTGTTTAGAACCGCATCTGGTTTTGGCTCACAATCACTGATGGAAATCACTGACCAAAACACTGACGTGTGAATAAGGCCTTAGGCCCCTTTCACACGAGTGTGACGGATTAGGTCCGAATGCGTTCAGGAAAACTTGCACCATTTTGCAAGCAAGTTCTGTCAGTTTTGTCTGCGATTACGTTCAGTTTTTTCCACGTGGGTGCAATGCGTTTTGATACGTTTTTCACATGCATAAAAAACTGAAGGTTTACAAACAACATCTCTTAGCAACCATCAGTGAAAAACGCATTGCATATGCACTTGCTTCAGGATGCAATGTGTTTTTCACTGAAGCCCCATTCACTTCTATGGGGCCAGGGCTGCGTGAAAAACGCAGAATATAGAACATGCTGCGTTTTTCACGCAACGCAGAACTAATGCATGAAAAAAAACGCTCATGTACACAGACCCATAGAAATGAATGGGTCAGGATTCAGTGCGGGTGCTATGCGTTCACGTCACACATTGCACCCGCGCGGAAAACTCGCTCGTGTGAAAGGGGCCTTAGACTTTTTTTTATTTTTATTTTTTTTTTGTCTTACAAAGAGCTATTAGTATGAAATACCTTTCAAATCAGTGCTGCCTGAACATGTAAATATTCAATAGAGGCAAATTTATTAATTGTGTTGTCGGAGCATGGTATTGGAGAAATAAGGCTGAGTTTACATCACCATTTAGATTTCTGTTCTTCTGATCTGTCAGAAGAAGAGAAAAAAAAAACAAAAAAAAACTGCATGACTTTTTTTTCCCGGTCTAAAAAAAAATGGATCTCAGATGGATGGAAATGGCTCAAACGGATGACAACTGATACAACAGGATCCTGTTTTTTTTTTCTTCTCTTCTGACGGTTTAGAAGAACGGAAAGCTAAACGGTGATGTGAACTCAGCCTAATATTGCATGGTGAGCACAGGGCACGCTACAGTATACCGTCATGACTGTCCTACATGCTAGCCAGTGCCTAGTTTATAGAGCACTTACATTCTTATATATACGCCGTGTGTATATATTTTTTTACGTGTCCCACATTATTATTAGGATCCCTAAGTCACTTTAAATGACATTGTAGTTCAGAACCGGTTTCGTTGAATGGGAGGAGCTAAGCACTATATATCATAGCACAATATAGGTCAAGAGTGTACAAAACTACTCATGTGAGTGTCTCATCTTTATCTGTCTCATTATGATCAGTTCACACAGCCTTTGTATCCTGGGTGCATTTATCACAGGTAATAGTGAATTAAATTATGTTTGATGACATATGAAGCACTGTATCCCTGGTATCACTGTATGTTTAGGGTTCAGCAGTGTCCCAGGCTCGGCATTCAGTGACATTGTGACCTTCTGTGATCACGACATCTCCTAGGAAATATGCCATGCTGTCCTGTACTCCAGGAGGGAGCTCACTGTCAGCAGCAACAGAGCGGTGTTCATACAACAAAAAATTGGGGACCGACTTGAGAGGAAATGGCATCTTGCCTCTGGTAACATGGGATATCTAGACATTAATGGGGTGTAGTCAGAAGCTGCATATTACTCTGTTACATGGACATGAAACCAGTACTAAGTGATGACAAAAAAATATGAAGAAGGAACATAAATCCCAACAGTGGTATACACTAAGAGCAACCCCTGCTGCATACTGCACAGCACATAAAAACTCAGTTGCCTACCACTTCCACTGAAATTTTCAGTAAGGCTCCATTCACACGTCCTGTTCTTCTTTCCTGATTCGATCCTGATTTTTTCAGAACCCATTGAAATGAATGGATCCAGATCAGGATCAGGATCGAATCAGGGAAGAAAAACAGGATGTGTGAATGGAGCCTTACTCACATTTCTATAATGACAATATCAAAGGAAGAGAATAAAATTGGATATATATTATCAACGCTATGTTTGGAGAACGGATGTCTTACACAAGCCACGTAATTCCTCAGGTCAATTAGGTGATTGACTACAGGAATTACAAGACTCACGTATGAGCCTGCTAAGGTTTACCTGCTCATGAGCAGCACTGGTTATATAGATTTCATTTCAGGTTCTTCCTTTGATGTTGTATTTACCATCGGACCAGCATGTGCATACCGGGAGGATTTCTGAACCTCATAGTACAACCTGGAAAAGTGAGTAGAAGTGCATATTCCCATCCATACACAGGATATTACATAGGACGGCCGTCTCTCTTTTTTTCCCCTCTCCAAAGCACATCAGTTCTTTAATGGAGAATACAAGTCACATCATTTAGATGGCTTAGATGATTTAAATGCGTCTTAAGTATAGCCTCCCTACCCAACCCAGTTTTCTAGTACCCATGTGTTAAGCACTTCCAGGCAACGAGGAAGACCTTTTAGGCCCCTTTCACACGAACGAGTTTTCCGCGCGGGTGCAATGCGTGACGTGAACGCATAGCACCCGCACTGAATCCTGACCCATTCATTTCAATGGGTCTGTGTACATGAGCGTTTTTTTCACGCATCAGTTCTGCGTTGCGTGAAAAACGCAGCATGTTCTATATTCTGCGTTTTTCACGCAGCCCTGGCTCCATAGAAGTGAATGGGGCTTCAGTGAAAAACGCATTGCATCCTGAAGCAAGTGCGGATGCAATGCGTTTTTCACTGATGGTTGCTAAGAGATGTTGTTTGTAAACCTTCAGTTTTTTATCACGCGCGTGAAAAATGCATCAAAACGCATTGCACCCACGCGGATAAAACTGAACAACTGAACGCAATCGCAGACAAAACTGACTGAACTTGCTTGCAAAATGGTGCGAGTTTTCCTGAACGCACCCTGAATGCATCTGGACCTAATCCGTGACGCTCGTGTGAAAGAGGCCTTAGGAGGTAGAAATTTTAAAAATGTATGAGGGAAATTTATCAGGGTATTTTTATTACAACTCTACATCACTGCTTCCCTTCACATATATATCAAAAGTGTCTGCCTGCAGTCACCACTAGGAGGAATTCAATGCATAGGAATTTATACAGTTACCATTGTCTGCAATGGAAGCTGTAATAATCTCTGTGCATTGAGCTCCCACTAGGTGCACTGCCTGGCCCTGTCAAAGTGGAGAGGAAGCAGCAGTTGCAGAGAGAGCAGAGCCTCTAGGTGTAATAGTAATGCCCCCATTGCTCCTTGAGGCTCATTTATACGTTTGCTTCTGACCTGATTCTCAAACCACTATTCCACTCCACCAATCCCCAAGAACAATGGCCTGAGGGAGTACACCATGACACAACATCTCATCAGGGCCACTACTACTCCCATCCTCTGCACAGTCTCCTCAGGGGCTCGATGCAGCTGAAAAAGATATGGCAGAAAAAATTGAACTTTTCCTTTCTGTCTTTTCCTTAATGGTAAAGTTACATTTTTTCTTCCATAACCTGTAAAATAATTTGTTTAGTAAATGTATATGTGCTGGGAGAGGACGCTTCACCCACCTATATCGAACTGAGAGGCCACATAACCTTATTAGTATTAACTGCACTGAAATAAATACTGATGAGGCTGATGTGGTCACAGAGGAGGGGTGAAGCGCCAGAACATGAACAACTGCGCATGCTTAACCTGAAGCTGGGACAAAACTCCAAGATTGAAAATGGTAGGGCAACAAGCCAAGGGGAGGGCATTTGTCCAGGGGAAAAAGCTAAAAAATGGTGCAACTTTGGAAACCCTATGTAATTAAGTGCAAGGGCTCTTTCAACCTGGGCTACAATTATTAACTTAGTACAACCCCTTTAACCTCTTCATGACCATTTTTCACCTTAAGGACCAGGCCAAATTTTGGAAATATGACATGTGTCACTTTCTGTGGTAATAATTTTGGAACATTTTTACTTATCCAAGCTATTCTGAGATGTTTTCTTGTGACACATTGTACTTCATGACAGTGGTAAATTTGAGTCAATATAAATTACCTTTATTTATATAAAAAAATCCTAAATATACAAAAAATTTTGAAAAATTTGTAATTTAAAAAATTAGAATTTCTCTGCTTTTAAGGCAGATAGTGATTCCTAACAAAATAATTATTACTTTACATTTCTGATATGTCTACTT
This sequence comes from Rhinella marina, assembly GCA_900303285.1. Lineage (NCBI taxonomy): Eukaryota > Metazoa > Chordata > Amphibia > Anura > Bufonidae > Rhinella > Rhinella marina. The sequence goes on along the minus strand of ONZH01016972.1, from coordinate 32,243 downwards.
TATGTTGGCATCATTTTGTAGATGTAATTTTATTTTTTTAGGATGTTAGAAGGCTTAGAATTTTAGAAGCAATTCTTAAATTTTTTAAGAAAATTTCCTAAACCATTTCTTTAAGGACCACTTCAGTTCTAAAGTCACTTTGTGCAGCTTACATAGTGGGAACCACCCATAAATGACCACAATTTAGAAACTACACCCCTCAAGGTTTTCAAAACTGATTTTACAAATTTTAATCCATTTTTTCTTGTAAAACATCAATGGTTAACAGTCAAACTAAAGTCAAAAACTATTACTCTGATTCTGCGATTTACAAAAACATCCCACATGTGATCGTAAACTACTGTATGGGCACACGGCAGGGCACAGAAGGAAAGGTGTGCCAGATGGTTTTTGGAGGGCAAATTTTGCAGGATTGGTTTTTAGACACCATGTCCCATTTGTAGCCCCCCGGATGCACCCTTACAGTAGGAACAACCAAAAAGTGCCTGTATTTTGGAAACTAAGGGATAAGGTGACAGTTTTATTGATACTATTTTGGGTTACATATGATTTTTGATTGCTTTATATTACGCTTTTTGTTAGGCAAGGTAACCAAAAATGGCTGTTCTGGCACAGTTTCTATTTGATGTTTTTTACAGTGTTCATCTGACAGGTTAGAACTTTGTTTGTTTGTTTGTTTCAGTTTTACATAATAAAGCATTTTTGAAAAAAAAATCATGTTTTTGTGTCTCCATTTTCTGAAAGCCATTCTTTTTAATTCTTTGGGGCGATTGTCTTAGGTAGGGTCTTATTTTTTGCGGGATGAGGTAACAGTTTTATTGGTACTATTATGGGTTACATATGACTTTTTGATCGCTTGGTTTTACACTTTTTGTAATGTAAGGTGAAAAAAATTGTTTTTTATGGCACAGTTTTTATTTTTATTTTTTTTTACAGTGTTCAACTGAGGGGTTAGGTCATGTGATATTTTTATAGAGCCGGTTGTTACGGACATGGCGATACCTAACATGTATACTTTTTAAAATTTATTTCACTTTAACACAATAAAAGCTTTTTTTGATACACAAAAAATCTTGTTTTACTGTCTCCATATTCAGAGAGCCATAGTTTTCTTTTATTTTTTGGGCAATTGTCTTACGTAGGGGCTTATTTTTTGCGGGATGAGATGATGGCTTGATTGGTACAATTTTGGGGGTACATATGACTTTTTGATCGCTTGGTATTTCTCTTTTTGTGATGTAAGGTGACCAAAAAATGGCTTTTCTGGCACGGTTTTTATTTAATTTTTTTAGGACATTTACCTTTTGGGGAAGAGTGTGATATTTCATTGAGCAGATCGTTACGGACACAGCAATACCTAATATGTCTATTTTTTATTTATTTATTTTGGTTTTACACAATAAAAGCTTTTTAGAAAAAAAACGTTTTTGTGCCTCCATTTTCTGAAAGCCATATTTTTTCATTTTTTGGGTGATTGTCTCATGTAGGGGCTCATTTTTTGCAGGATAAGGTGACGGTTTGATTGGTACTATTTTGTGGTACATAAGACTTTTTTGATCACTTTTAATACTTTTTTTGGGGAAGTTAGGTGAGCAAAATTTCACTTCCATCGTAGTTTTTCTCTTTTTTTTTATGGCGTTCACTGTGCGGGGAAGGTAACGTAATCGTTTTATAGATCGGGTCGTTACGGACGCAGCGATACCAAACATGTGTAGTGTATTTTTTTTTTTTTTTAATGAATTATAAATGTTCGGATATAGATTTTTTTTCACTTTTTTTTTTTTTTTACTTTATTTTTTTTTACACTTTTTTGATCCAGACCCACTTGGTTCTTGCAGACCTAGTGGGTCTGAGGCATCTATAATACGCTGCAGTACACTGTAGAATGTATTGCAGTGTATTTTCATTCATAGATATAAGCTGGACGCCTGTGAAGGATGGGTGGACTTAAGGTTCTGGACATCAATATAAAACTTTTAGGAGGTTCTGACCCCCACAGTCTCAGACTGTGGGGATCAGATCCTTCGAACCGGCATTAGAATCGCCTGATTGGCTAGTCTGTACAGACTAGCCAATCAGAGCGATCGCTGGCCTGGGACCGCCGTCATTGGTCTCAGGCCAGCTAGCTGAGACCCCTGACTGTATGTAACAGCCGGGGTCTCAGCTCTGTCACCATGTCAGCAGACATGGTGACAGTTTAATGCCATGACGTGTATACTCGTCATGGATCACTGTTACTTAGCACTTTGACCTCTTCACAGCATATAAAGAACAGCATTCATCGTCATTCACTTGAATGGCACTGAACTGTGCCTAGGCCATATGACCAATGTACATGACGTCACTGACCTAGGAAAAGGCTGCAGCACTCGTCGGAGCACAGCACTGTGGTCTCTTCAGACAGCTAATAGGCGGGGGCTCCAGTAGTCAGATCCCCACCAATCAGATATTGATGACCTATTTTGAGGACAGAACAACAATATTCTAGTCCTGGAAAGCCCCTTTAACCCCTTCCCAACCAGTGGCGTACATGAAGTGGCGCGCTGATCGGGTGGGTGCAGGAGCTGCGCCCGCCCGATCAGCGGCGGGGGTCCGACTGTGCCCAGTAGCCAGATCCCTGCTGTATGCATTAACCCTTCATGGGCCGCGGCACATGCGATGCGGGCGGTGATAAGGGGTGTCCATCGGGTTACCGCGCTGCTGTGACGGGGCCCGATGGCTTAGATGGCAGCCGGATGCCTTCCTTAGGCATCCAGCTGCCATCTACAGAAGCCTGTGAGATCCAGCCCCCTGGATCTCACAGGCAGAAGGCTGTAAGTGTATTACATTGAGTAATATACTTACAGCCAATGCATTACAATACAGAAGTATTGTAATGCATTGTAAAGGGGATCAGACCCCCAAAAGTTAAAAAAGTGTAAAAAAAGAAAGTGACTAAAATAAAGTTTTGCAAAATAAAGTTTCAAGTTAAAAAAAAATACAGTAAAAAATAGGGAAAAAAGGAAAAATAGACATATTAGGTATCGCCGTGTCCGTATCAACCGACTCTATAAAAATATCACATGATACACCCTGCCAGGTGAATGCAGTAAAAAACAAAACAAAAAAAACAGTGCCAAAACAGCCATTTTTGGTCACCTTCCTTTACAAAAAGTGTAATAGCAGGCAAGAAAAAAGCGTATGTACCCCAAAATGGTACCAATCAAACCGTCATCTTGTCCTGCAAAAAATGAGACCCTACCTAAGACAATCGCCCGAAAAAAATAAAATAAATGGCTTTCGGAAAATGGCAACACAAAAAATATTTTATTTTGTTCAAAAATGCATCTAATGTGTAAAACTTTCCAAAAATAAAAAAAATGTTAGACATATTGGGTATCGCCGCATCCGAAACAACCTGCTTTATAAAAATATTACATGAGATGGCCCCCCAGGTGAATGCTGTAAAAAAAAAAAAATAAATAAAAACTATTCCAAAACAGCCATTTTTTCTCTCTTGCCTCACAAAAAGTGTAATAGCAGGCGATCAAAAAGGCATATTTAACCCAAAATGGTACCAATCAAACTGTCATCTTGTCCCGCAAAAAAATAAGACCCTACCTAAGACAATCTCCAGAAAAATAAAAAAAATATGGCTCACAGAAAATGGCAACACAAAAAAAATATTTTATTTTTTTCAAAAATGCATTTAATGTGTAAAACTTTCCAAAAATGTTAGACATATTGGGTATCGCCGCGTCCATAACAACCTGCTCTATAAATATATTACATGAGATGGCCCCCCAGGTGAATGCTGTAAAAAAACCTTTTAAAAAAACTATGCCAAAACAGCCATTTTTTCTCTCTTGCCTCACAAAATAGCAGGCGATCAAAAAGGCGTATTTAACCCAAAATGGTACCAATCAAACCCTCATCTTGTCCCGCAAAAAACGAGAGCCCTACCTAAGACAATCGCCAGAAAAATTTAAAAAAATATGGCTTTCAGAAAATGGCAACACAAAAAAAGATTTTTTTCTGTTCAAAAATAAATCTAATGTGTAAAATTTAACAAAAATAAAAATGGTACACTTATTGGGTATCTCCGCATCCTTAACAACCTGCTCTATAAAAATATTACATGAGATGGCCCCCCAGGTGAATGCTGTAAAAAAAATGTTTTTTAAAAACTAGGCCAAAACAGTCATTTTTTCCTCTTGCCTCACAAAAAGTGTAATACCACTTGATCAAAAAAGCATATGTACCCCAAAATGGTACCAATCAAAACTTCCTCTCATCCCACAGAAATTGATACTCTACCTAAGACAATCACCCAAAAAATAAAAAAAATATGGCTCTCTGAAAATGGCAGCACAAAAACAAGATTTAATTCTGTTCAAAAATGCAGGTAATGTGTAAAATTTAACAAAAATAAAAATGGTAGACATATTGGGTATCACCGCGTCCGTAACAACCTGCTCTATAAAAAATATCACATTTTTTCCCCCTTCAGGTGAATGCTGTAAAAAAAAATTAAAAAAAAAAAACTATGCCAAAACAGCTAGTTTTTTCACCTTGACTCACAAAAAGTGTAATACCAAGCGATCAAAAAGTCTTATGTACCCCAAAATGGTATCAATGAAAACGTCACCTCATGCCGCAAAAAATGAGCCCCCACATAAGACAATAACTCAAAAAAATAAAATTCAATGGCTCCCGCAAACCAATCCATTAAAATCTGTGCTGCAAAATCCATATGGCGCTCCTTCTGTTCTGAGTCCTGCCATGTGCCACCATAGCAGTTTACCACCACATATGGGGTGTTGCCGTATTCAGGAGAAAATGGGGAACAAATTATGGGGTGCTTTTCTCCTGTTACCCCTTGTGAAAATGAAAAATTTAGGGCTAAAGCAACATTTTATTGGAAGAAATGAAACTTTTCATTTTCACAGCCAAGTGTTTCCAAATTCCGTAAAACGCTTAGGGGGTCAAAGTGGTCAGTACCCCCTTAATATATTCTTTGAAGGGTGTAGTTTCCAAAATGGGGTCACTTTTTGAGGGTTTCCACTGTAGGGTACGTCAGGGTCTCTCCATTACAAAATGGTGCCTAAAAACCATTCTAGCAAAATCTGCCTCCAAAATTCGTATGGCGCTCCTTTCCTTCTGACCACTGCCACAAACCCATAGAGACGTTTACCACCACATATGGGGTATTTATGTAAACTGCAGAATCAGAGCAATGTATATTGAGGTTTAGTTTGCTGTTAACCCTTGCTGTGATGCAAGAAAAAAATTAACATGAATAATCTACCAAAAAAGTGAAATTTTGAAATTTCACCTCCATTTTCCTTTAATTCTTGTGGAACACCTCAAGGGTTAACAAAGTTTGTAACACCAGTTTTTTATAATTTGAAGGGTGTCGTTTCTAAAATGGGGTCATTTATGGGTGGTTTCCATTACGTAAGCCCCTCAAATTCACTTTATATCTGAATTGGTGCTTAAAAAAATGGCTTTGGAAATTTTGTTGAAAATTTGAAATATGGCTTCTAAACTTCTAAGCCTTCTAACGTCCTAAAAAAGTAAAATGACATTTATAAAATGATGCCAACATAAAGTAGACATATGGGGAATGTAAAATAATAACTATTTTTGGAGGTATTACTATGTATTTTGAAAGTAGAGAAATTGAAATTTGGAAATTTGCTAATTTTTCCAAATTCTTGGTAAATTTGGTATTTTTTTTAGAAATAAAAATGAAATATTTTGCCACAAATTTACTACTGTCGTGAAGCACAATATGTGACGAGAAAACAATCCCTGAATGGCCTGGATAAGTAAAAGCGTTCCAAAGTTATTACCACATAAAGTGACACATGTCAGATTTGCAAAAAATGGCCTGGGCAGGAAGGTGAAAACAGGCCCGGGGTTGAAGGGGATTAAAGAGATTTTCTGGGATTTTAATAACTGGAGCAGCTTTATCCACTACACAATGGACAGAGCTATGTAGTTTCAGAACCCCCGCCGATCAGATATTAGTGGTCTGTCCTAAGAATAGGCCATCAATATTAAAATCTTGGAAAACCCCTGTGAACCAGTAAGGTATAATATTAAGCTACTAAAGATATTACAATTACAATGCAGTGATAATTTATTTACTTCATTAACTGATATTACACGTGGGTGAAGTTATACAATACCATATACACAACCATTTACAACTGAGAAATGTATATTTTTAGGAATTTGCATAATGGGAGGTGAAAAGATCTGAATATAACAGTGACATCACAGTGAATAGACTCAGCTCAGTTCTGTAGCCTTCTCCTGTCTCTGGTGCATCATGGGCATGTTGCAGAGTTTTTGTTTGCTGCTCATCTTAATTGTTGGTAAGAGAAGTTTTACTTAGAATATATCAAGTTTTATGAAAAATCTTATTGTCATTATATTATAGTCCAAGTCCGAGGCACAGCACACAGTGACCCAGGAACCATCAATAACAACTTCTCCTGGACAAAATGTCAGGATTTCATGTACTTTAGGAGGAGGTCTAACTGTGGCCTCAAGAGGGGTGGTGTTTTACCAACAAAAGGAAAATAATGTCCCCAGACCCATCCTGTATTATTTCACTGAGTCCAGCAAAGGCAAGGGGCAATATGTCCCATCACGATTTGTGGGGTCTGCCAATAGTAATATAGGTTATTTGAGTATAAATGGGGTTCAGACAGAGGATGATGCTGTCTATTACTGTTCAACATCGACTGGTAGTCAGTGACGCAGCGACAGAAGATTATGAGGAAGTAACACAGATACCTGCATGTACAGTATCTGCAAATTCTCCTGTCACATATGATAATTTATGATTATATTCTGTGCATTACCTTATTGCTCAGTTGCTGCAGACAGTACAGTACTAGGTACTGAAGTCTGGATATAGGTAGTTGTGTTGAACGTTCCCTTGAGTATACGGCTTACTGTAACTACTCACTGACAATTGCTATGTATGGAACTTTATTTCCATTCAAGGTTGCATCAATTTCTGGATGGCACTGCAATCTTCATTTCTATGACCTATATTTCCTTGCCATTTGCAGTGTGTGGTCTTTATTTCTTGAGTTGCTTCCCAGCAGTGGTGGACTTTCTCAGGTAGGGACATTACCACATTGTCAAGAGTAGAAAAGTTCATAATAAGCCACAAATCATGACCAGAACAATTTTTGGTGGTAGGCTAATAGTCTCTTTACACAGGACAATGATCTAGCAGATTGTCAGGAAGGAAGTGTTCCTTCCCGGCAATCTGCTGATCGCTTGCGGAGACCAGTGCATTTACATGCAGTGATCTCCTCCGGCTCCTACAGAATATGGGGTGGTGTGATCACTAATGCCATTGCTCTTCCCCATACTGTCCCATTGTTTCCCGCCAGCAGATTGTGTTTACACAACATGATCCGCCACTGGGAAGCAATTGCAAAATCCATAATATATAGTGTTCTGCAGGGCTGAGATCAAGTTTCTATACAGCCATTTGAGTTTCACCACATCAACTCTTCAAATCATGTCGTTTTGGACCTTTCTTAGTGCATTGGGGCACATTCATTCTGGAACAGTAAAGGGCTTTCACCAAATGGTTTCCACAAAGGAAGAACGCGCTTTCTCTGCTCCAATGTGCAACGTACACTCCAGGGGGCCCCAGTATATTGTGTTGAGGTCTACGAGTGATATAATATAACTTAGTGTGGTGTTCTTGTGTCACGGTGGTCCTACCTCAGGGTGTCACTCCCTGGGGGTGGTTTGCTGCAATAATCGAGTTAAAGTAGATAAAGAAGTCCAGACTTAGCAACCTGAATGTAGTTTACTGAATGAACTTGGTAATACAAAAAAAAAAAAACAAAAACATTTCTTTACTTGGCTGAAATTCACTTCAATTAGTACTAGCAGGTTGCAAGGTGGCGGCAGTTGGTCCAGATGCTTCTCTTGGTTCCTATCTAGATTAAGTCTGTTATCTGTTCAATGAGTAGGGTGTCTCTTGCCAGTTTTCCTTCTCATGTAAATAAAGTCTATAGTTCAGTCAAAAGCAAGGAGAAGAGTACTCTAGGAGCTGCTTCCCTGGCTCCTGCAGCAGCAGTGGGAGGAAATGCATCCCCTTGCTGTGTCATGTCTTGTCCCTTCAGACTGCAACTTCAACTAACTCCCACTTCCTGAAAAAACCCTCCGTTGGTGGGAAGAAGTTAGGCCCAAATCTGCCCAAAGAGGGAAAAAGAATGGAATGTTTAGTTCCATTCTTGTCTTTAGGACTCTGCCAGACCGACGCCACCTATACTGGAAACCAAGCACATAGTATCAAATGCAATACAAGTTAACAGTTGCATAAATGCAATATTTTGTAAGAAAGACATTTATTAAATAGAAACATTGAAAGGTAGCCATAGGAAATGATGAAAGGGTGTTAATTTGTAGTGCCCCCTATTCGTGGTACTGCAAATGGCAGTGTGCCATGTACTACACTAGCCAACACTTATCATTGTGTATGGTGAGCTAAGGCTCCTCAGCCATGGAAACCAATTGCAAGATGTAGTTCTTGTGCTGTAGTCAATTCCAAAGGTCTCAGTCTCTGTAATGATAAAAGAGAGGATGAGTAGCCCCGCTCTGTCAGTATGTGTGGTCCTCTACTTTGTGGCTGAGCTGCTGGTACTCCTAGATGCTTCTATGTCACAGTAATTGTACATGCAATTTATTGTGGCAGATCAAACATTTCACAAACTGAATGGCACCGTATTACCATTTAAATGTTTACGGTCACTGATCTCTTCAGTACAACCTACATGACTGCCAATGTTTGCCAATCGAGATGGTATGGCTGTGTGCATGATTTTATACACCTATTTGCAATAGGTGGGGCTAAAACACCTGAACTCAGGACGGGGATCCACATACTTTTGTGTAATTTCTTCTTAAAACTGTTTTTTTTATTGTCTTTTTTTAATTCAAGTTTTATTTGTGAAACACAATATAGCAGTGTTGTCATTTTTTTCGTACAGAAAATACTAAAGAAAACAAATTTTTTTTTTTCAACCACTCAGGAAAATAAAAAGCACTCAATATTCATCTTCTCAGTATCTTAAATAGGCACCAAATATGCAAGAGTTGCTTTTCACCTCATCATCGTGCTAACTTTATTTTCATTATATTAGGAAAAACTTAATAGACTACATAAACACTAAACCAGAAACTTCCATTTTTTATATTTCCACAAGCCTTCACTATCTAAACCACCACCATACTCCTTATCCCAAATATATACTATATACAACCTAGAAACTACAAGCCTCACACATTCCTTCACCAACACTAGCTCTCTCTTAAACACCCACAAATTCCTCACATCCCATAGACTTTCCATCACACAAACCATTATAAACCATAATATCCTAAGATTTTGTTTCCCATTCGCACCGATCCCAAACAAAGCTACTTTCCAATTCATATATGTTATCCCCGTGAATTCTTTCACCAAACCTCCCATTCCTTTCCATACATCTTGTGCATACTTACACTCCCAAAACAGATGTCTCCCACTCTCACTTTCTCCACAACCTTCTCTCGGACACACTTCAGATCTTATCAAACCCCTTCTCTTCTGTACTTCCCTTACTGGCAACACATTTTGTAACCCCATCCACACAATATCTCTTTGTCTATTCGAACATCCTTTAATTGATATATTCCTCCATACTTTCTCAGCCTCATTTAATCTTAGTCCACCAATATCACACGCAACCTCATTCTTTCTCAATGTATTCATCACAAACTTCTTGTTTCTATACTCATCCATCTTGATAGAAAATAAATCATGCTATCTTATAAACACTTCTACTACCATATACCATTTAGGGCACGCAAAAGCCACTGGAATTCTAACATCTCTCTTTCTCCATCTCAAACCATACATCATCCATCCCGCCATATACTTCATCATATACGCACATTTACTTTCTTTCCCAATCATAACTACAAAAGTTTTCACACCACACACCAAAAAAATATCAAAACTCGGAAACTCCAATCCTCCATTTTCCTTTAATCTATACACATATTCGCTCTTCACTTTCTCCATTCTACTACCCCACAAAAACGTAAACACCATTTTCTCCACTTTCTTAACTTTCATTACATTCACAGGATACACACTAAAAGCAAAACAAACTATTGGCAAAATAACTGATTTTATAATTAAAATTTTACCAATCAAACCAATCAAAAGTTCCCTCAATCTCCAAAAATTCAACTTCCTTTCAACCCTTTTCCCACACTCATCCCAACTTTCATTCCCTTTCAAATCATCATTAAGCAATACTCCCAATACCTTAATAGCATTTTCTTCACATCTAACATCCTCCATTCTTGTCTGACAATCTCCAAAACAGTTAAAAGAACATTTATCCCAATTAACTTTAAACCCGCAAAACATATCCAAGAGCAATCTCCCCCTTCTTATAGCTGCCATATTATCATTTATTATTACAATATCATCCATATATCCTAATATACTCACACATTTTCCCAAACTTAATGGAATTAACATCCCTCTCATTACTTTATTTCTCCTAACCATACACATCAGCACTAGAGTTGAGCGAACGTGCTCGTAACAAGCACTGTACTGCTCGGATCCCCTGCACTTGAATGGCCACAGCCATCCGGATCCGTCCTCCTCACCCGACTGCAAGTCAGTGGGGACAGATCCGTTTGGCATGACACACTCGTGTCATACTAATAATAACACAATCGGCATCCTTCCTAACAAAAACACATTCAATATTTCCAACAAAGTCACACGCCCTTCCTTTTTAGTTGAACCATACACATTTATAATTTTAACCCTAACCCTCCATTTTTTGTATTTAATCACCGCCACCAAACATCTACCCGCCTCCACCACAGTGTAAGACTCCACACTCAAACTTTTATTTCTCAACAGAATCCCCACACCATCATTCCTATTTTCACATGACCCAGACCACACAGATTCACCATACAGCCACTCATCAGCATTTAAGGATGTAGTTATTCCACATTCTTGGAGGCAGATAATATCAGCCCCTTGATCCTTCAAATAATCCAAGACCACAGTTCTTCTTGCTCTTGACTTCAGAACTCTTACATTCAAAGACAAGATATTTAAGGCCATTTGTCCTTCCATGCCTTATATAATTTGATGACATAATGGCCCACTCTCCATCTGGTTCTCAATTGATTTCTTCGAGAGGTTGGCAACCTGAGGTATAACCCCCAGTCCCTGCTCCTGCAGGAACCTCTGCTGATGGAAAAACCCTGTCCCTTTCAGGGCTACCTTCCTCACTCACAGGAGACATCAATCTAGGTCTTTTAACAGATAGATCCAAAGATTCGCATTCTGACCAAAATTTGTGTTTCACAGTCCATAACTGTTCTGAGTTCAACACCTTGTGCGAATACCTCACCTCCTCACCTCCTCACAGTACCTATGTAAAAAGGTAGTAATGTTCTCCACAGAAACGTATGGGCTATACATATACACCACCAAAGGCACATCATCATTATATAGCAAAGTGAAAGTTAAACCATCAAGTTCTGAATTATTCTCAAGTATAAGTATGCGCATGCTCATACAGCTTTCATAATGATACCAGACACACAAGTTGGTTTCATGGAAAATACTTCACATCTCCCAAGCAAGAGAGCGTTTATTAAAGAGACAGTCACTTAAATAGTAGGTATGACATAGACAAAAGGGGTGTTACTTAAAGTAATTGGCTCTTTGACAAAAGGGATGTAGTTCATCAACTTCAACACTGAGTCCATTAGTTAATTTGAAAGTTGCAAACTAGCATTCACCATCCCCCCACATTGATTTTAAAACAAAGAGTGTTCACGTGACTCACATAGCTAATTTGCTGCCATCTAGTGGTCAAAAATAAGTAGTACAGGCTTTACACTATATATATATATATATATATATATATATATATATATATATATATATAAAAACCTCTCACACTGCAATGTACCTCAACAGCCTGAGGTAGGACACCGTGACACAACTACATTACATCAGGGCCACTACCACTCCCATCCTCTACACCAGCTTCCACAGAGGGCTTGCTGCAAATTTATGGTAATAAACACACAAAACTGAAACTTCTAGATATAGTACACAACATGATGACATACGAGGAAGTATGTGTCTTAGTTCTGCATTTTCTTGCACTACTGTGTATTGACTTAAAACAAAGAGAGTGTTCATGTGACTCACATAGCTAATTTGCTGCCATCTAGTGGTCAAAAATAAGTAGTACAGGCTTTACACAATATATATATAAAAACCTCTCTCTCACACTATCCGATAAGTCAATGTTCAGCTCTTTAAATAAGCCTTGAGACATGTCTCGGATATATAATAAGCCAGCACCTCATCTGCAGACAGCTGTTTCAGTTTGATTGCCCCTCATCAGTGCAGAGCAGAGAGTAGTGGCTTAACTGGGTGAGAGGCCTGTCAGGGTCAGGTCTGCCTTACATCTGGTGGCATTAGAGGCAGAGAAGGTTATATAAGGATTTGTAAAAACCTTTTAGTAAAACAAAATAAGATATTAGATTTGTAGACCAATACAATAGTAACAAGTCAGTAATCTGCAGAATAGCTATAATTAATCAACAAAAAGAAAAGAAACCCAAAAAAGGTAGAAAAGGACATACAATAAGTAAAAAGACCGGACTCGACACATAGGGGTAGATATTCAGGGAGGGGAACAAAAATAATCTCTATAGGTGTGTGCCAGAATACTCATCTCACACATGCCAAATGCAATCAAACTGATCAATCTGTTTAGCCATGATGGCTATAAGATGTTCCATTCTTCTAACTTCCATTAGCTATAAGGTCAAGTTGAGATGGCGGACCTGTCCTTTTCCAAAAACTGGCGATCAGGCGCCTGGCTGCTGTCAATATATGCAATGTTAAAATGTCTTATAAGAGTTCTCCCTATGAGTAATGCAAGTAGAGGTCAAGGCAGTTCTCCTCCAAATCAATCCCCATTCTTTGCGAGAAACAGTAAGGTCTAAGATTGTTTCCCATTTAGACATGTAGGAATGTCTAATAGATGTGGAAGAAGGGAGGGAAGAGAGTATAACATAAATCTCAGAAATAAGTCCCTTGGTTGAATCCGGAAGCTTGCACAATTTTTCAAACAATGTTGAGATAGATACCTGTGAGGAGCTAAATAAACTAGTAAACAAATGCTGTATTTGCAAGTAGTGGTATCTAGAAAATTCTGGCAATTGGAATGAGGATTTAAGAGTTTCAAATGGCGATAGTTGCAAGGTTCTATAGTCTACTAAGTCTGCAAAGCGAAATAGCTTGTTAGAGAACCAAGGCCTAAAAAAATGAAGCACGCATACCGTCAGAAACACAAGCGTAAACAAAAAGGAAGTCATAGAAGACTTGTCAGAAGCTAGAGAAAATCGCTGTCTACTAGACAGCCCCCCATTAAGTAATTTGCCCACAAGCTGCCCCTCATTAAGTAATTTGCCCCCACACTGCCCCCATTAAGTCATTTGCCCCTACACTGCCCCCCATTAAGTAATTTGCCCCCACACTGCCCCCCCCACTCCCATTAAGTAATTTGACACACTGTCTGCCCACCATTAAGTGTGCATCGCAACAGTTTTTTTCATACTAGGCCACGCCTCTAACTCCGTCCAAAGCATAATTATCACGGGCGCCTGCGCCAGGCTTTTACGTACACATAGGCCTCAGGCCTGAAGCCTATGGCGGTGATAGGCGGCGGGGCAGGGAACTATACGCTCCCGTGCCCGCCACAGTATGTGGGCGTTGGGGTCGATGTCGGGCCCGGGGTTGCCGACCCGAACGCCCCTATTATAATCCGCCATTGTTCAGGGACTTCCCAATCAACAATGGGAGAAGTAGAAATGTCCAAAGCAGAACAAAATGCTGGCAGGTCTGCATGGCTTTGCAGGATAGATGTCTTCCTTTTTTTTTTTTTTTTTTTTTTTTTTTTACTGTCTTGCCATTCTTAGAGGCTATTAATGCAAAGGGAAATCCCCGTCAGTATGGTATTTTCTTGTCACGGAGATAGGTCAGTAAAGGTTGCAGTGACCTCCTTTTTTGGAGTGTCAGCCAGGAAAGATCTTGATAGGGTTGTACAGCAGTACCATGGAAATCAATGGATCGCAGAGAGCAGGCTTTGGCCATGATGGTTTCTTTAAGCTGAAAATCATGTAGACAGCAAATCACATCACGGGGTTGTGCAGGGGAATTTTGGGAGTGCAATGCCCTATGTGCTCGGTCCAGCTTATTAACCTGAGGCAGTTGCGAGCCCAATATTGCTCGCAACTCCCAATAAGTTCTCCCAATAAGTCATGCAGATTTTCATCTGGCCCGGATTCAGGCAGGCCTCTAACTCGGATATTATTCCTGCGCCCTGTTATCTAAATCTTCTAGGTGACGAGAATTGTCCCTAATAGTCTGAGAATGACTAGTAATGATAGATCTACGGGTATCATCATGGTCTGTTTCTATAGAATCAATGCGGGCAGACATCTGTTTAAAATCCTGACGCAGAGAGGATATTTCAGATTTACATGAGCTTCTCACCTCTGCTATTAAAGCCTTGAAGTCTTCTTTAGTAGGCAAATGCTGTAGGGTCTGATAGAGGATTATGGAGGTCTGCGAAGGCAGTAATGTGTTTTCTTCCCCATCTTACACTGAATCTGATATCTGCTCCCAGTTAGCAGTGTCCCCCTCACTCCTTTCCAAGGGCTGAGCCGAATCAGTAGAGTCTCCCGGGGGTCCCCCCAGTCACGCCGCCGCTGCGATGGCGTTGCAGCTTGCCTGGCTTGTTTGGCTGCTGGCTTAGGTGGCATGGCAGACGTCGGGAGGTCCCGATTATAAGGCCTAAACAATGCCTCTGTGGGGCTCTTTGTAGTGTGGCTAATGGGCTTGGGAATAAATTCCATTGCTGCTGGGGAGAGGAGGTAAGGAGCAGTCTCCAGAGAAGCGCGTTGCGCCGGACCTCGTGACTGAGGCAGCGAGGACGCTACTGCATGCTTGTAATCTGCAGAGGCTGAGGGCAGAAGTAGGCCGCAAGCAGAGGATGAATGAGCAGGCCCTCTCTTAAGGTATGCGTCAAGCTTGGAGCTTACCAATTTGGTGACCAGAGCGTTCCCAAGCTTCTTGGCAGTCAATTTCCTCCCCATGGGATGCGTCTCCAGTACAGATGGGTCCCCTTAATGTAATAGAGCGGCACTTTCGCCGCCATCTCCTCAGACGTCCAGGCCACACCCCTTCCTTGATACAGTTTTAATGACTTTGTGGAGGATGTGTGCAGAAATACACATGCGGATTTGTACGAATGCTGCTACTGCTGCAAACTTTCATTGTGTGCAATTTTTCCAATAATGTCTTTTTACTGTAAAGTTGTACGAAGGTGTCTGTGAGTGTAATAACTGAGTTGTATTTTCATAATCTGCAGTACAGTAGCTTTTTGGAATGTGTAAGATTTTATTAGATTAGCAGGTGAAGACTAGATGTTGCATACCTGTTAATTTTTTTGTAAGATTAAACACTTTTAGATGTAGAAATGTTATATACCTTAATGTTTACCAATACTGAGACTAAAAAAGGTTTTCCGAGATTTTTGTCCTGGGTGTAGGACCCCCACAGAACAGATGCTGATGACCTGTCTGAAGGATAGGTCATCAGTTCATAAATCTCAGAAAACCCCTTTAAGGCACTGCAGTGCTAAACCAGAGCTATGGCCCTGTAAGGTAGAAGAGGAACACAACTGCCTTAAAATAGTGCTTCTCATTCAAAAACATGAGCGGCCCTACGTGATATGCCAGGAGGAGGTCATTGGACTGTAGTGGCAAGATTTGACCACTAGATTTTGGTGTTTTGTCACAAATGGGTACAATACTCTGCTCTAGAAAGAAAGCAGAGAAGGGGAAATCATGAGCACCTTTTGTGTGATACAAGAAGAGAGGAAGGGCCCTACAAAAAGGACCTGATGGTGCCATCTTGGGATGAGTAGGAAATATGCCCTTGTAATCTTGCATTTCGTCTGCTGGGAAGACAGGCCATAACAAGGCCTGTTCCAGCTGCAAATTAGCAGCATGTTGGAGAGTGCCCCCTATAGGAAAGTGACACAGGGGCGCCATGAGCTGCGCAGATGGCCTAAGTTGTTAATGGGGTCCCAAGAGATCTTCGTGTAAGAGGTGTTAATTAGAGTCCCTTGCTAGTTGCTATGGCTGTAGTAACCAGAAGGCGGCTGGCTGCATGAGATAGAGAAAATCCACAGTGCGGTTGAGAATCCAGAAGTAGAGTACAACTGCATGGATTGATGGTGCTGTAGTGTCCAGGGGTTGACAGCTACCAGCAACTGGACCACAGACCAGGTTCAAGTGACTAAAGTGTCATACAGAAGCAATAAGAGTTAGTATTATAAAATAGCCAATGCCGTGGTCTGTATGTGAACCCTTGGGAACATTGGAGCAATGAGAGGAGTAATGCCTCAGAATAGTTTTGAAACTAGAAGTAAGTGGAGAGTGGAAACCCCAACCTTGTGGCCTGAAGGCCTAACAAACACTTTACAAGCCTTTAAAGGAGTATTTCCATTTTAGACAATGGGGGCATATCGCTAGTACATGCCCCCATTGTCTGAAAGCTGCGGGTCCCACATATCTAGTAAACTGAGCAGGTGTCTGAAATGTGTTTATGTATCGTGAAGTGTAAAGTAAAGTGTGTATATACCTGTACAGTAAAGATGTATTCTTGCAACAACTAAAGGAACTCTACTTGCCCCTTGTACTGTCTGGATCTGTTCAGGAAAAAACTGATGGTTTTGAATTGCGTTCAGTGGTTCAATCAGTTTTGATGCTTTTTTCATACGAAAAAAACATGAAAAAAACCTGAAGAATAACAATTTACATCTCCTAGCAACCATCAGTGGAAAACGCATTGCATCTGGACCGCATATAGAACAAGCTGTGCGATTTTCACGTAACACAGAGATGATGTGTGAAAATCAATCCTCATGTACACAGATCTATAGAAATGAATGGGTCAGGATTCAGTACAGGTGCAATATGTTCAATTCACACATTGCACCGATATGGAAAAATTTGCTCATGTCAAATGGGCCTTATTTCCACAACAAAATAACCCATAAAGGATTTGCCTTTCCACCACCTCCATCCAAGCACACTCCCTACTGTCCCTTCTTTCTCAGGATCAGTGGGGCTTCCTGACTGTACATATTTGATCATACGTGGATGTGTCACAAATGTGTGTGTTTTGTATGTAGTGAGTGTATGTATATGACCTGAACTAATACACCTTTATATATTAAACTAAACAAAATTTCATTTTGTGCTATGAGAACAGTATGGCACAATTGGTGTAGGTGTTTTATTTAACACTGTAATGCATTGCTATATGAGCACTTTATGGCACCATTTTGTTTACATTTTATCTGCAGTACTTTTTGTTGAAAGGCATTACTGTGTGTTATATCTGTTGTCATCATGTTGGCATTGTATGCCTTTACATTATGTATATGATATTATAGTAAATAACGAATTACAACATAATGACTACATTCTCTACTTTTCTTCTTTCTGGCCTAGATCGCCATGATGCCTTCTCCTGACAACTATAGAATTTTTGCCCAAGAAATCTTTGACACCCTCACATCTGCAGCAATTATCGGCTTCTATAATAACACAAATAAATTCAGACCCTAGAATAAATATAGACTCAGGAATAAATACAACCCTTCCCACCCCTAAACAAATACAGACTCCGGAACAGACCCCTTAAATAAGTACAAACCTCCCAAACCATACCCTCTAAATACAGACCCAGGCCCATAAATAAATTCAGACCCCTAAAATACAGATCTAGGGCAGACTACCTAACCGAAGTTTATTATTAGCATCCCTATACCTCACCCCTCTAGGCAAATAAAGACCTGAGAGCAGATACTCGACCAGACCCCTTAAATAAATTCAGGCCCCTAAATACAGACCCAGTCCAGACTCCCTAATTAAATATAAAAAAACGCATACCCCCAAATACACCTTCTAGACCAGATTCCCCTAAATACAGCTACACCTACTATATTCAGCTCAAATTCACATCCTCTGCTTGCTTGCTGCTTTCCTCTTTGACTTGAGAACTTGTAAAGGTTATACGACCATGTGCAAGCCCTCTGCAGGTCTTTGTAGTTTTTGTCACTATTCTCAGCAAAAACTTGCAATAAAACGTCAATGAGCATTACAACTTAGGATACTTTGAGTGGCTGTGGGCCCCCTCTGAGCCCAGGACCTCTATCAAAACCACCTATATTGCAATCCACTATTGACTTAATGCTTAGAGAATTGTGAGCTGGGGCCTTGACAAACAAAAGAATAACTAAGAAATTGGAAGGTGGGTGGGTGCATCCACAATACTGTAGAATGTCAGGCTCAATGAGCAGACATGGTGTTAAAGTAACCGACTCCATCTTGTCACAATTATTAATGTAGCTGACTCCATCTCGTCTCTAAGCAAGTTTTTCCAACTGCTTAAGGACATTACAGTATATGGGAGGGAGGTAGTGGGCAACAATACTGGTTTAGGTTGCCAAGGGCTAAAGGCGAGACCACACAAACCTCGTCCACACATTCCACCACAACCTGCTCGTTCTGTCCTGACATGAGGCTATCATGCCCTGTCATCTGTAATCTGATTGGTCAGTGTCCTATATCATAAATCTTTGATTGGCTTTGTGTTTATGTATTTGTGTATAAATAAACACTGAGGAAGGGGAAACCTGGACTCGATTGTACACCAACTCTGTGTGTGCTTGATGTCCCCCGGCCGGTGAATCGCTTGAACCTTGACAACTTCATTTTCAGTAGAGGAAGCTACTCTAACACATGGAAAGCCCAAACTAAATAGTCATCAGAAGGTCAAATGCTAAAATCTGAACTTCAATGACCTACTGCTGCTGGGGGCAGAAACAACTTTCCCAGGATAGGCCTAACCAAGAATCTTGGATCATTATCCCAGCAAAATCTGCCCTGAGATAGATTAATTTCTGCCAAAACACAAAAAGAGAACCAAAGAAATGGTACTAAGGGGGCGTCACTGCGCTGATAAACACCCTGGCAGAGACGCACCGTGCACAGTCCCCGGCAGACCCCATTCACAGGAAGCCAAAAAATTCCAGCTCGGCATTTAATCCCGAAGGTGCCAAAGACCCAAATTCATAAATCATCTTCGATTCTGTTCTTGGCATCTTTGCTATAAAATCAGCTCCCCTCCAATCTTTTTTACTGTCTGTAGTGCAGCAAACTTGAGTTAACTGGGGTCACTATTATGGTGAATTTTGAAATGTTGTGATACACTATGTTTGTCGTAGCCCTTTTTGATATTATTTAGATGTTCTGCGATTCTAACTTTTAGTGCCCTTCCAGTCCTTCCAATATATTGTTTAGCGCATGGGCACTCTAAAATGTATATCACTGCTTCTCTCTTGCATGTCAATATTTATTTGACTTCCCTTTCAAATGTGTTTACCCTTGATGTAATATTAGTCGTTTTTCTACTAAAACTGGTTGTTTTGCAACTTATGCACTGACCACATCTAAAAAAGCCCTTAAGATGTTCCCATGGGCTTTTTTGTTGCCTTCTCATACCTTTTCTAATTGTGGGAACTATTTTTAGCCCCAGATTTGCTGCCTTTGTATAGACAATTGGGGGCTTGTTTGGTATAGAAGTTGCGAGAATTTTGTCTTCTTGTATTAAGTGCCAATATTTGTTAATGATTTTTGTCACCTTTCTATATTCTGTGTTAAACGGCAGTATTAGTTTTGCCTAATTTTCTTGAATTTGGTTATCTACCTCTTTTGATTGTTTTTCTTGAAAAAAATCCCTTCTATCTAATAACGTCGCCCTATGTAGGGCATAATCCAATTTGGTAGGAGAGTACTGTTTTTCTAAGAACTGTTTTTTCAGGGCTTGTGCTTCAAATTTGAATTGTTCTTCATCAGTGCAATTTCTCTTTAAATGCCTGAATTCGCTGAATGGTACATTAAAGGGGTTCTCCGGGAATTAAGAAAATGAAAATACATAAATATTACTTTATTATAAATATATTACCAAATACCTTTCATTAGTTATAATGGCTCATTGTGTCTAGGGAGCAATGATTAGAAGAAACAAAATGGCCGCTGTCCTGTTAGTACACACAGAACCTGTCCTAATCACACAGGAGGACAAGTTACTTCACAACACTGAGGTAAAGAGCTGCCTCATCCTCCTCAGGATTATTATACTGAGTACAGTTCAATATTGTATTTAGCTGAATCATTGTAGGAATGGAGTTCATGAGGAGACATGAAGTACAGACAGGACAGACTGTGGTAATGGAGACTGCATACAAAAGCTGCTGCTCATAGCCACATCTGCTCAAGAACTCATTTCCTACAGAGATTCAGCTGAAGATCTTATCATCTGTTTTCAGGATCATAATCCCTGACAAGCAGAGCAGAGAGGAGGATGAGGCAGCTCTTTACCTCAGTGTTGTGAAGTAACTTGTCCTCCTGTGTGATTAGGACAGGTTCTGTATGTACTAATAGGACAGCGGCCATTTTGTTTCTTCTATTCACTGCTCCCTAGACACAATGAGCCATTTTAACTAATGTAAGGTATTTGGGAATATATTTATAATAAAGTAATATTTACGTATTTTCATTTTCTTAATTCCCGGAGAACCCCTTCAAGGAGCCAACGTGGAAGATGGCAACTAGTGTTGAGGATAAAACTATTTCTAGTGACTTCTTTTTGGTAGGTGCTACAGACAAATCATCCATTTTTCAGTTCTATATTAAGATCTAAGAATTGTATAGATCAGAGAAAATTCAGAGATAATTCAGAGTAAAGCCTCATTTACATGTCTGTGTCCATACTCAAATCTGTGAGCAGGTGGTCAGTGATGCAACCGTGAAACTGTCCGTGTTGGGTCTGTGTATCCGTTTTTTGCTGTCTGTGTTGCATCCATGTTTCACTGACACTGAACAGCTGAAAAATAAGTTTCAAAGCATCTCTTCTTAATGATCCATGAAACACAGATGCAACAGGGATGGCATCCATGTTGCATCCGTGGTTTTCACGGACCCATAGACTGTAATGGACGTGATGGATCCGTAAACATGGACAAAATAGAGCATGCATCCGTGCTAAAAACGTGGACCCACGGACCGTGCTAAAACACTGATGTGTGAATACACACATTAAAATGAACAGGGACATGTGCTGTCCGTGGAGAACACGTACAGCACATGTCTGTGAAACACGGCTTCCAGGCTCATTACTTGTATATTACAATTCAGGCCAACGGGTGGCAGCACTGAATTGTAATATAGTTATTTTTTATAGGATGATGGAGAAAATTCCATTACCCTATACAAATTGCAACCTGATGATTGCATATTGTGGTCCATTTGGGGATCTGATAAAAAGTTAAAAAAAGGGAAAAAAAAAATATTATATATATATATATATATATATTTAAAATTCAAATCCCCAAAATCAAAATAATTAATAAAAAAAATTAACATCATGGGCATTGGTGTGTGTGAAAAGACCTGTACTATTAAAATATAAAAAGCGTATCACATATGTTGAATGGCATAATCGAAAAAATAAAAATGGCCGATTCAACATTTTTTTCATCACTTTACCTCCCAAAATTCCCAAATTGAATACAAAGTGATCAAAAAGTCAAACATACTCCATAATAGTATTATCAAAAACTACAGATCGTCGTGAAAAAGATGCACCTTCACACATCTCCTTAGACATAACTATAAAAAAGTTATAGGCGTCAGAATATACTGATAAAAAGAAATAGGAGGGAAAGGAGATTAGGCCTGGAAACTAAGAAAGGAAGATGGATGTTATGCCTTCTCAGGAATATATCTAATTAGTTTAGCCAACAGCTCCACCTGTTGACATGTTCTTGTATTGCAGCCTCATTTATTCTGCCTCATGTTTCTATGCAGACTAACCTTTTCCTTTTCAGGCTTCTGTAGCTTCCCATCATGCCTTGTTCTAGTCCAGCTCCCTTTCTCTTCAGCAGCCATCTTTCCACATGCAAGGCTGACTCACTATGTCTCTCCATTAAACTGTTAGTTTTCTGTTATTTTCCTCATCATAGCACAGTCGGTGAGTTACTATAATTCCCTGTATTCTCACTAATAGCTTTCTAGTTCTGATGTCTTTAGAGCTATCTCTTCCATTCACTATGCTATATAATCCATGTATCTACATAATGTGATGTACTGAGATATGCTGTATACTTTGTACTGATCCTATTAATAAAAGTTGAAAAGGACCCCCCTGCGTCCAGCTCAATGAATTGATAGGAAAGAGTTTAGCTGTCTGACAACTAGTTCACACAGACGGATTGAGGGTGTCAGAACAATGGACACCTCCTAAAGGAAACCCTGACTTAATTCCTGACTAACTTCCAGTATGAACAGGCCTCAAAAGGTAGGCAAGTTCATACACAGGAACCTAATAACCAAAATGACCCTATAGGACCCTGGAACTAGTGACAGGAATGAGTCTACCTGTTCCTCCAAAAGGAAGGACGAACAGGAGTCTCCCTCAGGCCTAATAACAAACAACAGGGAAAAGTAACGTAACACACAAAAGGGAAAGAGGACACTTATCTTCAATGAAGAAATGGAAGCACCAGGATCTCAGCTGAGAACCAAAACCAGTTTACCACAATATCCACTGAAGCTATAAACCGCAAGGAACTGTGGGAGAAGCAGCAATAAATAGGGGAGGGACAATTACCACACCAGCAACACCTGAGGGAAAGGGGTGTGGTAAATACCAACCTGTCAGATTATACCACTTGTTGCCAATCTGACAGACCTCCTGCTACCTGTCGCAGGAATGTCCGTCACAGGTGCGTTAGACCCAAACTTTCTTTTTCACAAAAGATAACAGGAGAATATCTCCTACAATTTGCTCCCCATGGAATTTTCTGTCATAATTTTTAAGAGCGATACATTTTTAATTTTTTTGGGGACTGAGCTGTGTGAGGGCTTATTTTTTGCGGGACAAGCTGTTTTATTTTTTATGCTTTTTATTAGCACCATTTTAGGGTACATTTGGCTTTATGATCACTTTTTATCTCATTTTTGGGAGGTTAAGTCACAAAAAAGCAGTTTGGTGTCATTTTTCTATATTTTTTTTACACCGTTCACTTGATGAGGTAGATCATGTGATATTTTTATAGATCCGGTTGTTACGGACGCAACGATACCAAATATGTCTATTTTTTATTATTTTTTTCACGTTTTACATATTCTATGTGCGGACAGGAAGTGGTTAAAGGGGCAGAGCGCTGTGGTTGACACTGTTAAATGGGTATTCCAGTTACCATAAATATAATTTATGTTTTGGACTAACTCATCATCAATCATTTCCTAATATAATGTAAATTTCACCTATTTACCGTTCAGTAGTAATAAAAGATGTTTTCTTCCACTGCTACCCACTGTGTTTCCTCATAAATTACCATGGCATCGACCTGCAATTCATACCACCCTCAAAAGAAGGACTTAAAAACCCCACCCCCAGGTCCTGCTAAGACACGCCCCTGACTATATCAGGTCACGCCCCTTTCCACTCCGCAGCCGTCGGGGATTGAAAAAATGAAGGTAAAAATCAACTTCTGTCAGCTGCAGGGGTGGGAGGGAGGGTGACTTTCTCCCTGCAGCTCATGCTCAGACTGCACAGTGCTGCTGTCTGAGAGTGAGCTGTTCAAAAGGACATCCCTGTGTCCGTCCAGGCCCTACGCATGACGGAGGGCAGGGAGTCTGAAAGCCGGACTGTCCATCCTAAAACCGGACCTCTGGCCACCTGGACGGACGCAGGGATGTCCACCCTTTAAATAGATCATGCTCAGACAGCTTTTCCTCCGTGTTTTCATGGAGCCAGGGGTGTGGCCTCAAATTAAGGGGTGTGGCTTAATGGGAACCGGGGGCATGGCTTCACGTTTGGGGGCGGGCATGGACGGTGAGGTCCAGCTTTCTGGGGTGAAAACAGTGGCCAACCTAGCTGCTGTGGAGGTCACAGTTAAAGGGGAGGGTGCTGTGAAAGCCACCCACTGTTAAAGGGGTGGGCACTGTAGAGGCCACTCTCGATATCATTTAACGACACACACACAAACATGAAATGAAATAGATGAAATATACCCGGGCGAAGCGGGGTCCTTTTGCTTATATAAATACACTCACCGGCCACTTTATTAGGTACACCTGTCCAACTGCTCGTTAACACTTAATTTCTAATCAGCCAATCACATGGCGGCAACTCAGTGCATTTAGGCATGTAGACATGGTCAAGACAATCTCCTGCAGTTCAAACCGAGCATCAGTATGGGGAAGAAAGGTGATTTGAGTGCCTTTGAACGTGGCATGGTTGTTGGTGCCAGAAGGGCTGGTCTGAGTATTTCAGAAACTGATCTACTGGAATTTTCACGCACAACCATCTCTAGGGTTTACAGAGAATGGTCCGAAAAAGAAAAAACATCCAGTGAGCGGCAGTTCTGTGGGCGGAAATGCCTTGTTGATGCCAGAGGTCAGAGGAGAATGGGCAGACTGGTTCGAGCTGATAGAAAGGCAACAGTGACTCAAATTGCCACCCGTTACAACCAAGGTAGGCAGAAGAGCATCTCTGAATGCACAGTACGTTGAACTTTGAGGCAGATGGGCTACAGCAGCAGAAGACCACACCAGGTGCCACTCCTTTCAGCTAAGAACAGGAAACTGAGGCTACAATTTGCACAAGCTCATCGAAATTGGACAGTAGAAGATTGGAAAAACGTTGCCTGGTCTGATGAGTCTCGATTTCTGCTGTGACATTCGGATGGTAGGGTCAGAATTTGGCGTCAACAACATGAAAGCATGGATCCATCCTGCCTTGTATCAACGGTTCAAGCTGGTGGTGGTGGTGTCATGGTGTGGGGAATATTTTCTTGGCACTCTTTGGGCCCCTTGGTACCAATTGGGCATCGTTGCAACGCCACAGCCTACCTGAGTATTGTTGCTGACCATGTCCATCCCTTTATGACCACAATGTACCCAACATCTGATGGCTACTTTCAGCAGGATAATGCGCCATGTCATAAAGCTGGAATCATCTCAGACTGGTTTCTTGAACATGACAATGAGTTCACTGTACTCAAATGGCCTCCACAGTCACCAGATCTCAATCCAATAGAGCATCTTTGGGATGTGGTGGAACGGGAGATTCGCATCATGGATGTGCAGCCGACAAATCTGCGGCAACTGTGTGATGCCATCATGTCAATATGGACCAAAATCTGTGAGGAATGCTTCCAGCACCTTGTTGAATCTATGCCACGAAGAATTGAGGCAGTTCTGAAGGCAAAAGGGGGTCCAACCCGTTACTAGCATGGTGTACCTAATAAAGTGGCCGGTGAGTGTATATATATATATATATATATATATATATATATATATATATATATTAGACTAATTTAATATGTTTAATTGTAGTATATTTGAACATTTAGGTATACTTTAAGTGATCAGTATATTATTTATTGCACTGTTTTACTTGTTACGCACATGAGCATTCAGACGATTAAGATGGTGTCTTAATATGCCAACTATCCACATGGTAGGTCAGATGGTTATTGTTATTTAATATGGCTTCTTAATGATAATTACATCGTTCAATTCGGGTCATGGTGAATTGACCCAGATATTACGCAAACATTGGAGTGTGCTACGAATTGATCCAACTTTAAGACATTATTTACCATCTAATCTTGCTATGACATTTAGAAAAGAAAGCAATTTACGTGACATGCTTGTTCGGAGCCACCATCAAGGGAAAAGCTTCACACATGTTTTTGGATCCAAGGGCCCGAAATGGGGCTGTCGTTCATGTGGCAAGTGTGTGGCTATATTGTATGGGCTGAAACATTCTATGATGGGTCAGGTAAGAAAGAATTCCGGATCACACACACAATTAACGGTGGGGGTTGTGTATATGGCTAATTGTCCCTGCGGTCTCCTATATGTAGGTTTAACATCACGAGAGCTAAAGAGGCGGATACGTGAACACGTATTGGGGATAATTGCAGCGGAGGAGGAAGAGGATTTGACCAGGTTGAAGACCCTACCCCACCACTTTAAAATCCATCACGATTGCGATAGTACCCTTTTGAAGGTAAGGGGTATTGATCGCATTCTTATAGGTGACAGGGGAGGGGATTGGAAAAAGATCCTGGCCCAACGTGAGGCCAAGTGGATTTTTATATTAAATACAGTGGCACCACATGGTCTAAATGAAAATTTGGGCTTTGTTCCTTTTTTGTAGGCTTTCGTTTAGATTTTGACTTATTGATACATTTTCTGTCCCCCATTTATAAATACATCTTTCCTCATGGATCATTTAATTAGGTGTATATTCCTCTATATATTCATATGTGTGCTTCAACTGTATACATGTCCCTGTAGGTGTATGTAGTGTTCACACTTTTAAGTGTTTTTACTATGGGTATAATTTTGATTTTTGTTTGTACTAATTTTAAGTTTCTCTTTTTTCTAGTCGCTACACATGTGTGATTTATCCTGTTTGTGAAATGTCACTTGTTTGTCCTGGCAATTCCCTTATGAAAATCTTGGGGCAGTTTGTGAAAGAATCGGACTAAGTCCACTTAGATGGCTATGATACAAAGGCCCTGCGGAGCAGAATGATGCTTTTCCTTTGTACATTTTCACTTTAAATTATACATTTCAACACCTTAATGCATTTTTTGCATTAGACAGCCGAGCATCACAGGAAGCTGACAATGGGACCAATCGGTGGTCCCCACGTCAGCGATCGCTGTGATTGGTCTGTCAAATATGACAGACCAATCACAGCTTCTGTGTACTATAACGCCGGTTATAGTACACAGAAACAGCTCCGATCTCCTCAGAGTGTTCCTGAGAGAGATCGGAGCATTACTGTGTAAAAATCAGAGGCAGGCAGTGAAGAAAAGAAGACCCAGAGCCCCCTATCGCGCCCCAATACACCCCAGCCCACCCCACAGTCCTCCTCCCGTCCTCCCTGTAGTGTGATCCCCTGTCAGTAAGCAGCACAGCTCAGCGATTGTGAGCTGAGCTGTGACTGCTTAATCCCAGACCCCCCCAGTGTCCAGATCCCCCCCTCATCCCTCAAGAGCACCCCCTTCATATAGTCCATATCCCCCATCTGTGTCTTCCCCCCCCAGGATCCAGTAGCAGCACAGCTCAGTGGTGAAAAGCTGAGCTGTGATAATGTGTATAAACGCTTAATTAGCACACCCACATATGATTTGTATGGAGGATTTGGAGTAGTGAAATATAAACTGGCACAATATTCAGCTTGTAAGGGTGGTTTTAATGTGATAATATTGATCACAAGATGGCAGAAGTATTGCAGATAGTGTATTGTGTCAGTTGTTATAAAGGGTAATAAAAGAAGTAATAAAAAAATGTAAAAAAATTATATTGTAAAAGTAAGTGTAGCTAAAATAAAATAAAAACAATAAAACAATAGATAGTCCTCAGGATTTCCCAAATGAAAAATCCAATTACGCTATCAAGAAATAGCAGATAAACGATATATATAACCTGAAGACTTCTGAGTAGTCAATGTCCAAAGGAATATCCTATACACGATATGTAAATACAGAAGACCTCTGGGTAATCAATGTCCACAGATGATGAAGGGGCATATACACTCTGTCCAGTGACAATAAAGAGATGAAACTTTGTGTGTGCCGCAGAGTAAAAAATAGTAAATAAATATCTGTATAAACCATAAGGTTATATGCAAAAAAATCAGTACTTCTTCTTTCTCTCAGCAGTAATGATAGTGGGTTAGAGGTAGTACTTTACCATCCTAGTAGAGAAACGCTGATCGGGTGAAGTCCGCTGACCGATTGAAGTCCTCTGTAGCCGGCTATGTCTGTGGTTCGTGCCGGTATCTCGCGCCTAACTCAGCATTCCACGTGGCGTCCCACGTGGACGCTGAGGCCGTTTTGGCGGTGGGGTGGATAAGCGCAGGACAGATGTTAGAGAGCGCGGTTAGAATTGCGGTCAGTGTTATGTAATGAACTTTCCAATCTCAGCGCTGCATGTTTGATCCAGTGGTAATACACTTGGGCAAAAATAAAGTCCTTAACTCTGGCCAGAGATTGAGAAATAATTAGAATAAAATCACAGTCTGCCACTAGTAACACCAGACGCGTTTCGGGGTACTCCCCTTCCTCAGTGGTGTGGCAGAAAGCTTGTGTCTCCTCTATTTAAGGTGCTCAGGTGATGGGTTAATTGCTGACAGTTTGTTGTTTTCCATTAGCGATTAATGATTAACCCTTCGTGAGGGAAAAGGAATCCATTGTGCTCAAAATTAAGAAAGTGTAGAAATATAACTAATACAAAACATAATAAACCTTTATTAGACAAAAAATATGAAAATATATAAAAAATAATAAATAAAAAATAAAAAATATAAAATATAAAAAATAAGAATAAAAAATATGAAAAAATGTTTAAATACAAGTCCTTAGAAAAAAATTTTTCATATAAAACCTCCATGTAGAACTAAGATATATGTAGTTGAGAGATAATAAAAATTATAATATATGGGGGATCCAAGGTATATTTTTCTCCTTTGTTATTACTCCATTTATTTTGTCCTAACTTTTCAGCTTTGTTTTAAAATTATATAGGGTATGGATGATATTGAGGGTAAAAAAATATTAATAATAATATATATATGAGGAAAGTATAAATATGGGTAATTGGTGGATATACATGTATTTATAGACTAATCCATAATATTCCCTAAAATTCAAAAACTTCATGAGTTATGCATAAAAAATTATAGAAGATTCATAAAAAGTTTATAAAAATTTTTTATAAGTAATTTATTCATAGGGGAAACAGAATGAACTACTTTTATTCCATTATATTGATAAAGTTTAAAGGTAAGTATATGTACTGTGTGTTTATATCTATGTTTTGATATGTCTCTCTTTACTTTTTGACTATATTCCTTTTTTACTGTATTTTTGTTGTATTTTATACTGTACTTTTTTACTGTACGCCTTTCTTTGCATGTAGGTGGATGTGAAGTATGTGTTGAGGGCCACATCGGG
Source organism: Rhinella marina (assembly GCA_900303285.1). Taxonomy (NCBI): domain Eukaryota; kingdom Metazoa; phylum Chordata; class Amphibia; order Anura; family Bufonidae; genus Rhinella; species Rhinella marina. The sequence continues at coordinate 2,994 of ONZH01016972.1, read as the reverse complement.
AGAGGGGTCGGGGTGCTGGTTATTAAACAGCCTGACTCCGACACCAGTCCCGGCCTGGCCCCCAAGAAATGATCGGCGGCCTCAAATAAAACCGAAGATTTCAAGTTCAGCGTTCAGACCTTCTGGTACCAGAGAATTGAAATCGAAAATGCGCCGTGATTCCAATCTGGACATCTGGGCGATGTGGTTGCCGCCCCTCCAAGATTTTGGTATCCTTTCTATGGCAGAGTATGTAAGTATGGTGGGATCCTGATTATGCACTTCCTTGAAGTGCTTTGATAATGTGTGTTGTTCGTAGCCTTTTTTGATATTGGATATATGTTCTGCCAGACGGGTTTTGAAGGCCCTTTTTGTTCTGCCTACGTATTGTTTTCCACAGGGGCATTGTAGTACGTAGATCACATCAGACGAGTTACACGTCAGGCATTCTCTAATTTGATGGACATAGGAGTTTGTAGTAGATCGAACCTCTAGTGTTTTTTTTGGAAATTTTGTGATTTTACAGTTGTTACATTGTCCACATCTATAAAAACCTTTCATTTTTAGCCAATTGCTGTGTTCATTGTATATTTTCTGCTTCTTCACTGTGGGTGCTACCTTTAGACCTAGATTAGGGGCCCTCGTGTACGTAAAGTTAGGTGCATCTGGTATTTGTGCTCCTATAGTCTTATCTAACTTTAAAAAGTGCCAATGTTTCTTGATAATTTTTTCTATTTTTTTGTATTGTTGGGAATATGGTAAAATTAATCTAAGTGTTTCTTCTTCTGTTTTAATAGTGGTTTTGGTATTCGGTTCGAAAAAAGTTGCCCTATCCATCTTTTTGACTTTATCGAGGGATGATTCAATTATCTCAATTGGGTATTGTTTTTGACTAAATTCGGTTTTTAGTGTTTCTGCCTCCTGTTCGAATTGTTCATTGATAGTACAATTTCTCTTTAGCCTTCTAAATTGGCTCATTGGGATGTTAGTCAGCCAGCGAGGTAGGTGGTTACTTGTAAACAATATGTGGCTATTTCTTGATGTAGACTTTTTGTATGTGCTGCAGATTAGTTTGTTTCCTTGTACCTCAATATTGAGGTCCAGGAACTCTACTTTCTCTTGATTGACATTGATAGTGAAGGTGAGGTTGTAGTTGTTGTGATTGATGTCTTTTATGAATGCATCTAGTTGTTCTTTAGTATCTTTCCAGATAAAAATGACATCATCTATATAACGCCGCCATAGGACCAGACCTACCCCCAGCCTAGGCTTGATGACCTCATCCTCCCATTTAGCCATGAAGAGATTAGCATAGCTGGGGGCAAATCTGGTACCCATGGCGGTCCCTCTTCTCTGCAGATAATAGTCAGATCCATACCAGAAGTAATTGTGTTTGAGTATATACTCAATACCATTAGTTATGAATTCTATTTGTTTTTTGCACATTGTCTGATTACTATGTAAACAGTCCTCTATTGCTTGAATTCCCTGTTGATGATCTATGATAGTATATAGGGAATTAACATCCATTGTACCAATATACCAGTCTGTTTCATAATTGAGTTTTTCAAGTGTATTGATGATATCTGTAGAATCTTTTATGTAGGAAGGGATTGTCTTTACTATGGGTTGCAGATTGCGGTCAATATATTGTGAAAGATTGGATGATATGGAGTCAATTCCGGAGATAATTGGTCTCCCTGGTGGTTTTGCCTGATTTTTATGTATCTTTGGTATTGTGTAGAAGACCGGTAATCTTTTTGATGTTGTGGTAATGAATTTATGTTCTCTTTCCAGGAGAATGCCCTCTTTCAATCCCATGTCACAATATTCCATTAATTTCTTATTAAATTGTTCAGTGGGATCGTTTTTTAATTTCTCATACGTGTCCATGTCGTTAAGTTGACGTAGGCATTCGGTGTTATAATCTTCCATGTTTAAAATTACAATCGCTCCCCCCTTGTCAGCTGGTCTGATAATAATATTCTTTTCGGACTGTAATTCTTTTATCGCTAGTTCTTCTTTTTTAGTCAAATTGTTATTACGGCTACTTATATTCATTCTTCTGATGTCAATCTCTACCGATTTCCGGAAGGCCCCTATTTCCTGGCTGACCTCCTGTCGTGGGAATTTTTTTGATTTTAATTTCAAATCAGTATGTGTATATTCAGACACGAGTTGTGTACTGTAGGTGATGGGGTTTTTTAGGAAATATTTCTTGAGACATATTTTGCGTATAAATTTTTCAACGCCAATGTAGGTGTTGAATTTATCAACTTTTTGCGAAGGGGCAAACTTTAAACCTTTGTTCAGTAGTGAAATTTGTGCATCTGTGAGTGTTGCTTTACTAAGATTGATTATGCTAGATTCTACCACCTCCTGTGATTGCGATTTTGAATGTTGTTTCCTTCCTCCCCTTCGTGTTCTCCTCTTTGATATGTTGTTCTGGGTTGTGCTCTGGTGTTGTAACCGTGTTGGTGTTGTTGCACTCGTGATGGATATCTTTGGTGATCCTGGTATTGTGTTCTGTTGTGACTCATTGGTTGTCTGTGAGGTGTTCTCCTGTCTTGTCTGCTCCATGGTTCGTGTCGCCGTCTCAAATTGTAATCGTGATTTTGATTGTGATATTGATGTGAGTTTTGTTCTGGTGTTCTCAGTGATCTTTGTGGTTCTTCCGTCTGTTGTGAGTGTCTCCGTTGTGATCTTATTCTGTGGTGTGGTGGAGTTTGATCTAAAAAATGAGGTCTGTTCAGTTGTTCAAACATGTTGCTAGTAGGTATGTTATAACGGGGAGTGGTATTGATCTCTTCTCTTTCCTGGTTGAAATTGCTTCTAGTTGGTAATGTATCTGGGATACGTTCTTCTGTAGTATTATCTGTTTGTGTTTTAGCTAATTGTTGGTTTTCATTCTGTTTCCTCCATTTTTGTTTCTTCATTTTTTTTATACATGATTTCTTTCTCTAAGATGTCTAACCCTTTGCAAATTTTATCATGACATTTCATGACTTCCTCATC